>JAQHUG010000043.1:8616817-8666915 GCA_028555095.1 Dicrostonyx torquatus
CAAGTTCAGTTCAGGCACCCACTCCTCTGCTGCCCAAGTACCTAGCTGGGACCTCCCTATGAATGCCTGGGATCCCCTCTAGAGACAAGTCTCTTGCAAATCTTAAAAAGACTCCCGTTAATGTAGATATAGCCTTTTGTTTTTTTATGATGAACTATTTCTATCACTGTTATAAATAAATAGTACCAAATAGATCTAGTTTGCTTTTAAAATCAATAGTTGTACTGGTTGTACATTTCTTTAATAAGTCTAAATTTTTTTCTGATTTTGAATCACCATAACAATTTTGACTTAGTGAAAGTACTAAATTGTAGTAAAGGTATTTTTCTTTGTACTGACATTCGAAGTAAAGACTCCTAACTGCCTGCCGTACTGTTTTCAGAAAGCCAGAGAGCGATGCTAAGTTACCCTTTGTATGCTGCTGGTGATGAGAATGACTTTAATAAACTGGGTGTCTCTAAATCATACATATGTGTATCTGTAGCATATGCCTTAGCATTTTAAAACCAGATACTTTAAAGATCTTATTTATTTAGAGGTGAGACACAGCCCAAGAATCTTTAATAACTTTTTCTATATACAAATACAGAAAATGAGAGAAATCATAGTTTAAAATGGGAGGTTTTACTGGAGATGCAGTCCATGGTGAACATTTGCTTCCCTTGGCCTGACCCACAGCTTCACACAAACATGAACTTACTTAAGTGTGAGTTGTATCTAGGTTGGAAATTCATGTGTTGGGGGCCTGGGGCATGGGGTATTTCAAAGCAATTAGAAGTTGACTGTTGAACTACGGGTTTCTTACGTTTTTGTGCTGATAGAATGGGACTAAATCTAAGACAAGTTCATGTGTCTCACCATGCACCCAGCTGCTTTGATCAGTGTGTAAATTGTGACCTTCTGAACTTGTTGTCTCATCAGATGCAGCCACTATGATGTGGTTTGAAAAACTCCACGTGTGGCTTCTTTTTGTGGAGAAGAATATCATCTATCCACTGATTGTCCTCAATGAACTTAGCAGCAGTGCAGAGACAATTGCCAGCCCAAAGAAACTGGACGCAGAGTAAGTATAGTCCTCTGATCTGTGTCGTTAGATTCGAGCAGTAATAAGCAATGCCTTACACTTGGTAAAGCAGCCTTGAGTCATTGGTCAACACCATTAAACACTGTGTCTCTGGCACACAGCATCAAAGGATAAAAGGCTCAGGTGAAAATTTTTTGTCTTCACTTTTTTGAACATCACTGTTTTTACTGTTCTTAACTTGTTACTGTCAATCAGTATTTTTAGAAGAGGACACCTGATAACAAAGTTTGGGGGCTGGCTATATGGCTCAGCAGGGAAAGGTGAGTCCAGTCTCTGGACCCACGTAGTGGAGGAAGAGAACCAGCTCCAGCAAGTTGTCTCTGCCCTCCACACAAGCTGTGTCGAGTGCGCATGCACGCACACATGCAATTATGCAAAATAATGGGGAAAATGTAATTTAAAAAATTAAAAATAAAACTAGTTTTTACTATTAGATGGCAAGTTTGAGAGTTGGTTGTTGTGTACTGTGTAAATCAGACTGTGTAGGTGGTCATTTGTCTACATGATTTTCCTGTAATCATACTCACTAGTTTAGCTCCATGGTATGGCACACTAGTACATGTTTTTCATGTAATAAATGCAGCTATTGTTAAAGTGATAGAAATTAAACTAGAGAACTAGGTTTCAGAACTGTAACGTTTTATTTTTAAACATGCTTATTTACGTAGAGAATAAAGATCATAGTATAAAAAAGAATACTAATAAAAAGAATACTATGTTAGTGCCTTTCAGGATGCTTATCATGGAATAAATGCCATGGAAGTCATTGGCATCTATCTGTCTGTCTGTCTGTCTATCTATTTGGACAAAGGAGTTGACACTGAACTTGTGATCTCCTAAGTTCTGGGATTATGGGCGTGCACACCCACCTGGCTCTTATAAATCAATTCCAGAGGTTTAAATTTGTTCTGTATCATAAGCTTAGTGAGTACGTAGTAAATTCAGGGATGGAGGAAGCCGGGTGTTTTCAGCCACAAGCTGACAGATCGTGCCTCTGTCTGTGACAGGTTGGGAGCTTTGATGATCACCATCGCTGGCCTGAAGCTGCTGCGGTCGTCCTTCAGCAGCCCCACGTACCAGTACATCACTGTCATCTTTACTGTGCTCTTTTTCAAGTTTGACTATGAAGCTTTCTCAGAGACAATGCTGCTGGACCTCTTCTTCATGTCCATCCTGTTCAGCAAGGTAATCCTTCACCAGAGACGCTCACTAAGTGAATGCTTCCTGAGGTCCATGCTGCTGCTTCTTTTGACCTGCTGGCTCTTAAGTACTACTCCTCCTCAGTCACCAGTTATTTTGCCAGGAAGCAGTGCTTGTCAGTGTGATTCATAAGAACCAAAGTCAAATGGGACTTACATGTGTTCTGTCTCCACCTGTAGCAGTTGGGGTTCAGAAGATTGCTATCCAATAAACAGTGGCTACTGTGTTAGAGAGATTGTTTCCTGGCTCCTTGTGACATTACATTTGGAACATATTTACTCCAGTTCAAGGGTATTGTGTCCTGGAATAAAATACATGCCCGATTAGAGACACCTAGAGTTTCTGCTCAAGGACAGCAGTTTTGTTGCCTCTGCCCCCATTTGCTTACAGTAGTAACAATACTGTGACTGGCCAGAAGAGGGCAGATAACTCTTAAACACCCGTCCATAAGTCTGTGTCTTTACATTTAAAAAAAAAAAAAAAAGTTAATATTAAAATAATGCCAGTGTTTTAGCAGTTGATAAATCTTGTCTAACTATGCTATTGGAAAATAATTTCAGGTCATTTCCATGATAGGAAGACACATCTTATAGGCTTTTGTTTTCTGGTTGAAGTGCCTGCTTAGTATTTCCCTGACAGCTTTTCCTTTCTTCCCACAGCTTTGGGAGCTGCTCTATAAACTGCAGTTCGTGTACACCTATGTCGCGCCCTGGCAGATCACGTGGGGCTCTGCATTCCATGCTTTTGCCCAGCCCTTTGCGGTGCCCCGTATCCTTCATGCAGTGTATGAGAATGGCTAGTCATATCCTTGACGAGAGCGTCAGTCTGCTGTCCGTCTCCCAGCACACAGTCCAGGGATCGTGACGAGCCAGCAAACCTTGCAGGCTGTGAAGAACCGCCTGTCCTGGTTTAGGTTATGCAATCCACAGATCTGCCAAACGTGAGGAAAGATTAAGGATTTGTAATAAGTAATGCTATTTTTAAATTTTGTATTTAAAATTTGAGCTATGAATGTTACTAAAGTTTAGGAACTTTTAATGCACTTGGAATAAACTAATAGAACATCTTTCATAGCAATCATAATTAAATTTCTGGGTGAAATTTTCATCCTCCTTCTGCCTCCAAAGCACTTTATAATAATTGACAATAATGACTCAAGCTGTGTCTGAATTCGGCCTTTCATATATTTATCTGTGCCCATGTGTTGCATGTAGAGGTCAAAAGATACCTGGGAAGAGTCAGTTCTCTTTTTCCAGCATGCATGCTGAGGCCTGGCAGCAAGCGCCCATAACTGCAGAGCCATCTCATTTGGCCCCAGATTTTGGTTTTGGCCTTCATAAAGTTAAACCTGGGTATTTCATCCCAAGATTTACATGTGGGCTTTTTCCCTCTTTCTTTTTCTGTTTGCTGTGTTTGTTCCTTAACCGTTTCCCCATAGACTCGGCTATGCTGTTTGTTCAGGCAGTGGTATCAGCCTTCTTCTCCACGCCGCTAAACCCCTTCCTAGGTAGTGCCATCTTCATCACCTCCTATGTTAGACCCGTGAAGTTCTGGGAGAGAGACTATAAGTGAGTAAATGGAGCACACAACCTAGTTTCTGCCTTCTTTACAGGAAGAACACATTGTTAGGAAAAGTTAGTTTTGATTATAATTCATGGTGATAAAATACTTTTTTGCTAAAAATTTACAATTTTTTTGTTTGGTTGGTTTGTCTTTGGTTTTTTTTGTTTTGTTTTGTTTTGTTTTTCAAGACAGAGTGTCTCTGCATAGCCCTAGCTGTCCTGGAACTCAACTCTGTAGATCAGGTTGGCCTTGGAACTCACAGAGACCCACTGGCCTCTGCCTCCAAAGTTCTGGGGTTACAGGCATGTGCCACCACCACCCAGTACAACTATTTTTAAAATTTGAAGATTATATTGAGTTGAGGAAATTGATCTTTATTGTCTCATTTTTTTATGTGATTCTTAAAAGTATAGTCCTAACTATACTTTCGTGCGTTTTCTTCAATGATGTCTTGGAATTAGTCCCTGTCAGTAACACTGTGACGTGTGTTATACAGCATCACACCATTAACAGCTGTGGTAAGCAATAACAGAGTTAGAAATGTTTCTAGAGCTCATCTTTTATAGATTTCTTTGCTTCTTCAGGATGGAAAGTTTCTGATAACTTCGTTCCAACAGTTTCCCGTGCAGACTTTGCTCATTAGACTGACTGTTTAATCTGCTGCCTCGGACAGTCCTTGCCCAGAGTCTGTTCACATCTTATTTGAGGAAAGTTGCTGAAAGAGGCGTTCTCAGTAAGGGGACAAGAGCATTTGGGCGTGTATTAACATGTTGGTCTAGACACAGCGTGTTGGGGTGTATAGTTCTCACCATTCATGCTGCCTCTCCCTACACTGCCATGCAGTGGCATTTTACTCAGGAAGATAGTGGTCTCAGGATTGGCACAGTGAGCCACTTGACATTTCTGCTCTGGCCCTCTCCTCACACTGCAGGTAGTATTTCCCATTTGGGTGAATTTTCATTACTTTCTATATCCTATTCTTCTAGGCCATCTTCTAGCCAAAGTTATATTCTGTGATATCAATATTTTTAACAGTTTGTATCAATATTTTTGGTACCCATAAAAATACTCAAGGTGTCATTGTATTTAAATAGAAGTTTTATTCAACAATATTTTCAAGTGTTTATTTATTGAAAAATAGAAAATAGCCACTGTGTCCATAATTCCAGAACTCAGAGACTAAAGTATAAGGATTACAAATTTGAAGCCTGCTTGGACTATCTGACAAGACCCTGTCTTTAAAAAAAAAAAAACTGTATTCCATATTAATATAAATATCATTTTAAACTAAGAGTATTTTCCACCTGCCACAATTTTAATAAGATTGCATTGTTTCTAGTTTGGCAAACCTTAAATGTCTTGCTTGCTAAAAGACAGGTTAGATCCACACTTTTACATCCACTCTCTTGCAGTATGTCATTTTGACTGAAATGAAGAAAGAAATTTTGCTCACAGATGAGTGTTTTGTCTGCGTGTATGCACGGGCACTGCATATTGACTGGTACTCAAGAAATTGAGAAGAGGGTACTGGATCTCCTGCATCTGGAATTAGAGATGGTTGTGAGCCACCATGTGGGTGCAAGAGAAGCCCATGCTCTTAACCACTGTGCCATCTCTCTGACGCCAAGAAAGAAGTATTTTAAGACAGTTGTAGGTGTCTGTCTTTGATTTTTCAGCAAAACTCAACAAGTAAATAGCAGTGTGGTTTTTTTGTTTGTGGGTTGGGTGGGTGGGGTTTTTTATTTTGTTTTCAAAATAGGGTTTCTGGGTGTAGAACCCATTCTGTAGACCAGGCTAGCCTCAAATCCAGAGATTCACCTGCCTCTGCCTCTTGAGTGCTGGGGTTAAAGCCATGTGCTACCACTGCCTGGAAAATAATGATTTCTTAAAAACTAGTTGTAGGGTGGAATCTAAACTGAATCTTGGAGCGTTTAGAAGTGTATCTTGTCTGGACTGATCCATTCATTTTCTCTGAATGAGATTTTTGCTTGTACATAATTTCTAGCATTTATTGGTCATTTGAAAATGACATGGTTAAGTAACTTGAACTAGATCTCCAAATCCCTTTAAAAAGGCATTCACACCGGGTGGTGGCAGTGCACGCCTTTAATCCCAGCACTCAGGAGGCAGAGGCAGGTGTATCTCTGTGAGTTCGAGACCAGCCTGGTCTACAAGAGCTAGTTCCAGGACAGGCTCCAAAAGCTACAGAGAAACCCTGTCTCAAAAAACCAAAACCAAAACCAAAAAAAAAAAGCATTCAGGCATTCACCATGTCACCAATCTGAAAGGTGTAGTGAAGTGCATTGCACTAAGAAGTTGTCATACTCATGGCTGGAATACAAGTTTTCCAAAACTAATTTTTGTTTTTGAGCTGTCACCATGTTTCCCTTGAAGTAATGGGCTTGCCTTCTCTGTGCTGCCGAATGCCTGTAAGGCAGCACATCTGAGTAGCCTTATGCTCACCGTCTTGAAGTGACTGGTCTTTAGGGGGAAAGCCACCAGTTGAGCTGGTAGTAGTCCCTCCTGACAGGGCAGCATTGCGGGACGGGTGGAATGCTTGCTGTATTGTCTCGTCTTGCGTATAGGATAGTTATGTGGCCTGTACCAAGGAGTTGAGAGTTAAGACTTCGAGCTTTGCTGCTTTCTTTGGGACGTTTCTAGACAGATGAGTTAACTGAATCTACATGTGTGGCAATGAAGGCTGAGGACTGTGTGGGCCCCTGCCTTGCTTCATGCTCAGGTACCACCTTGGAGGGCCCTGCTTCTTCTACACTGTCAGTGCCAGTGTCACATGGTGAGAAACAGCAAGCGCAGTTCAGTGTTAGGATAGTTCTGACCTAAAAATGGAGAGTCTTTGGTCTGCTGACTCCATTTGGGAAGTTGACCTGTGGACCACAGGACCTCTGGGCATTTCTAGGTATGCGTTCTCCTGAGAAGAGACTTCCTTAGAGGTGCACTTGGGAGAGCTGTATGCAGTCTGTGTTCTGTTCTTCTAGTCTTTTCTGTTTGCAGTACTTTCATAGATGTCTTTTTAGACTCTAATGAAACATGAACAGGGGAAGGCTGTTGTGTTTATGTGTTGTGAAGATACAAAGGAAGAAAATAAAAATTTTAACTGTTAAGTCTGTGCTATCAAGTTGGTTATTATCTAATCATAGCTTTTCCCCAGAGGTTTTCCTACAAAAGTGAGATTTTTCTGTGTCTTATAGTTTTTCTATTGCTTTTTTTTTTTTTTAGTATAAAATACTAAAAGTGTTTTATTTTGTTTTCTTCAGCACAAAACGTGTGGACCATTCAAATACCAGATTGGCTTCTCAGCTTGATAGAAATCCAGGTAATTTGCCTATCTGTAACAAGGCAAATCAAAGGATTTGTTTTATGTGTTTGTTCCTTTACACGTATCTATGTGAGCACACGCACACACATTCACACACACTCTGATGCGTTTTTAGCTTCACTCCCCACTTACTATAAACCCTCTGAAAGTTCTGTTTGTTGTGTTTGACCCAGGATCTCTGTGTAGCCCAGCCTGACTTGAGAATTTCAGTTTAGTACAGACTGGCCTCTAGTTCACTATCCTCCTGCCACAGCCTCCTGAAGGCTTGGGTTACACGCACAAATATTAATTTCTTGAAAACCAAATATCCTTCTTTTTTTTTTTTTCGTTTTTACCTTAGCAAATTGTAGTGTATATGAACTAGAGCATTTCCAGTGTATGTACTGTTTCTTGATAAAATGTATCTTAAGAATGCCAACAAAAAATTTTAAATATGCCATTCGAAGATAGTCCTTATGTAAGCTAAGTAGAAATCAGATGAAGACTGGATAAGAATGTTGAGCTTACCAACATGTGTCCGTCCTTACACCTTTCTCCCAAGTGTTAAGTAAATATTAAAATTGAATTTTATTTAATTAATTGTGTGCATAGATGTCCTGGGGGATTTTCCAATACCCACCCAAGATGCTGATTCAGTGGGTGGAATTTTGGTGGTGGTATCATTATCTAATGTTTGGTTCTTAGCTTATTTGGAAAATCTCATTTTATCAACAAAATTTTTCCTGGGAACCTTGCTGCTCCAACTATATGAGAGTAACGAATTAGTTAATTAGCTCAGGAAACTAATTAACATTGCTCCCAAATAGACTGAAATATGTTTCCACTTAATGCATAAATTTCGTCAAATGCTCTATCCATCTGAGAAACCAAACTCTCAAGAATCAAATTAATTTTCAGTTATAAAATTGAACTAAGGAGAGCCCCTTGGCATTACTCACTTACAATCTCATAGAGGAGAAAAACCATTTCCAGCGTGTGCTCACGTGGGCTTGGAATTCTCAGATGCTGGTAACACCATCCTTACAAAGAAATCACACGCCTTTTTTATGGCCAGATACATAACTGAATGCAATTAGACTCTCATTTCTCCCTCATTGTCTTAATGTGTAGTTAGTGTGAGTTTAAAAAAAATTCCAAGCCTTAAATATTTGCTCTTCTATAATACTTAGACTACAGCCCAGGGGTTGCTGCTGTGGGTGGGATGCCGGCGAAGGTGGTTGGTTGTGTGTCGTGAAGCCGTGGTGGTTTTTCTTGTGCTTTTCCCCGTGTCCAGCTCTGCAGGTGCTGCTGTGTCTTTGTGTTCAGTTCACTGCTTCACAGGAGCTTTCACAGGGTTTGGGTTTTGACACACTTCTCTTTGTTTGGTTTTGTTTTTGTTAAAATCTTACATAATCTTACCAACTTCTTTTACCAGATCATCTTTTTGTTTCTTGAATTCTGTGTCCGGTATATTTTAATGGAAAGGTATATTTCATTAAATGACAACAACAGTCTTTGAATCATAAATAATGCCAAAGGGTGCATCTAGTCGGATCCCTGAACTGCACAAACTGGAACCCTCAGAGGGGTGTTAGAACTTCTAACTCTTTGGGGTTTACTTTCTTTTTGAGTGTGTGTGTGTGTGTGTGTCTGGCCCCGATGCCAGAAGAGGGCACTCCTAGAGCTGGCATTGACAGAGGCTTGTCAGCAGCTGAAACTCAGATCCAGCCCCTTGACTTTAACCCTGTGCGCAGTATCTTACGTGTCTTAATGAGGTTTCCACTGCTGTGATAAAATACCTGAGATAAGCGCTTCAAAGCAGGGTGGATGTATTCTGTTCACAGTTTCAGAGGTGGAAGTTTGTGGTTGCCTGCCACCATTGGGCTATGTGCTATGGGCTTGTGTTGAGGCAGAACCTCAAGACCAGGAGCATGTGACAGTGGAGTTGCTTTTGCCAGGGTGCCAGTCACTCTCACAGCCTTGTCCCCATGCCATCTTTCCTCTTTTTTATTTTTATTTATTTTATTTTTATTTGTTTTGAATACATCCCAGAGTCTCCCCTCTCTCCACTTTCTAGTTCCCTCACCTCACCCCCAGATATACTTCTCTGTTTCCCTTCAGAAAAGAGCAGACCTCCCTGGTGTGGGATGTCCTTCTGTTTATGTGTTGCTTTTATTGTTTAATGAATAAAGACACTGGCTTGGCCTATAGCAAGGAAGAACTTAGTTAGGTGGGGAAAGCTAAGCTGAATGCTGGGAGAAAGAGGCGGAGTCAGAGAAGACATGGAGCTGCCAGAGACAGATGTGTTGAAACCTTGCTGGTAGGCCACGAACCTCATGGTAAAATATAAAATAATGGAGATGGGTTAATTCTAGATGTAAGAGCTAGCTAGCAATATGTTTGAATAATTGGCCAATAGTGATTTAATTAATACAGTTTCTGTGTGGTTATTTCGGGAGTCTGGGCAGCCAGAAAACAAACAAGCGGAGGGCGGCTGGGAACATACTAGCGGCCTCTTACAGCATCTTCCCAAAATGTGAGCTGAACATAGCATAAGAACTAGGCACAAACCCTCATAACAAGAGTGGATGAATGTGGCAACCCAGTAGGAGGGGAAAGACTCCACGTGCAGGCTTAAGAGTCAGAGACACCCCCAACACACTGCCATTGCTGGGAATCCCACAAGAACACCAAGCTATACAACCTGTAAGGTATGTTCATTGGACCTAGCCCAGACCCATGCAGGCTCCATGATTGTCACTTCAGTCCCTATGAGCCCCTTGAGCCCTACTTAATTGATTCTGTGTACCATGTTCTTCTGGTGTCCTCTACCTGTCTCTTTCCTTCTTCCTCCCCTTCTCCTGCGGTGTTCCCTGAGCTCCAAGGGGAGGTACCCAATGGAGATCTCCATTTTGGGCTCTCTGCCTAGTGTTTGGCTGTGGTCTTTGCATCTACTCTTATAAGTTGCCATGGAGGCCTCTGTGATGATGATTGGGCTAAACACTAATCTGGCTGTGGAAGCTAGCACAGCCTCTGGTAGAGCTGCCGAACTTCCTTCTGCTTAGTACCACCTCCCACTAATGTCACATGTCTAGGCATGTCAAAAGCTAGGCATGAGCCTTTGTGGGACATTGCACGCCCAAACCATAGCACTGCTTTGTTTTTGTGTACAAATTGTAGAGGTGTGTCATGTATCTTTTCTTTTTCCTTGTCAAAGAAATGTAAACACAGCCACAGAGGAATTTAGTTTTAGACTGTTCATTTGTTGTGTCTCACTCGGTATCCCAGGCTGGCCCCAGATCTGTGGCAGTCTTCCTGTCTCTGCTCTTGAGTGTTGGGGTTGCAGCCTACATTGACTAGCTTGTTATCAGTACAACAGGTATTTATAGTGAAATCAACTTTTCTTAAAATCTCTTCTTACAGGGTCAGATGACAACAATCTGAATTCTATCTTCTACGAACATCTAACCAGATCCCTGCAGCACAGTCTTTGTGGGGATTTGCTGTTAGGAAGGTGGGGAAATTATAGTACTGGGGACTGTTTCATCCTTGCCTCTGACTATCTCAATGCATTAGTGCACCTGATAGAGATAGGCAACGGCCTGGTCACTTTCCAGCTGCGGGGACTTGAATTCAGAGGTAAGATGTCCATTTCCCTTTTACCTTCAGAGTATACCTAAGTTTTATATGTTTAAATCCCAAGTGAGAAGTTCAGAACTGGCCGCTGGAGAATGGCGTAGCTGCAAGAGCATTTGCTGCTCGTCCAGAGGCCTAGGTTCAGGTCCCAGCTCCCAGATCAGGTGGCTCACAACTCTAATTTCAGGGGATCTGACACCCTCTCCTGACCTCCAAAGGCACTTGCACGCATGTGGTACATGTACATATACTCAGGGACACACGTGTATACATAAAATTATAAATAAATCTTGGAAAAGTTAGAAAACTAGATCCCTGGGATTGTAGCACGATATTGGACTCCTCCACCCATCTCGTTGAAGGAAGAGTGACAGCGATGCTGTGGGAGATCGGCCTGTTCACCTGCAGGCGCTGCCTCCTTGCTTGTTCTTCACTTGCCAGGCCCCTTGTCACCAAGTGTACATGTCTGTTCAAGGATAAAGGCGTAGATAGAACACTGAGTTTTTGTGAGCCAGAAAATAGTTAACTGAGCCAACATCATAAAGCACCCTACCATTATCCTCAATAGTCTGTTGGTGCTGGTATTGTTTTCAAGACAGGGTTTCACTTTGTAGCCCTAGCTGTCCTGGAACTACTATGTACACATGCTGGCCTCAAATTCATAGAGCTCCACCTGCCTCTGCCTCCCCAGTGCTGGGATTGAATTGTATGCTGCTACGCCCGACCCTCTATAGTCTTCTCAATTAAAATGAAATCGCATAACCTAAAAACAACTGTTTAAAGAGAAAAGAAGCGGTGACCTTTATTGTACATTCCCAGTGTGCAGCCACCATCTCTAGAGTAAAACCTTCACTCTGATCAAATAGTTATTCCTCATTGCCCTCCCACCAGCCCTCTGCAGTTTTATGTGCTGACAAACGCAAATTCTTTCTACATAGAAAATCATACATTCAGAAAAATAACCAACTTGGGTTATCAGATCCTGCAGAAATAACTAGCTTATCTACATGAGTAGTACACATGAAGTTTGTTTATGGAGATTTCAAGTTTTGTTTTTGACTATATTTCTGATGAGGATTATTTAGACTTGGGCATCTGGAGTGTTTTAACCTAGTTTCTAAGAAGGACTCTGTGGTGTTTTTAGTTTGTAAGGAAAACAAGAAAGCATTTTCTTGGGAAAAGAGCCAATCAGAGGATAGTTTCTCTTGTCAAGGTGATTGGCTTGAGAAGTGCCCAGGAGATGAACAAACTGTACTTCTGCTGTGTCCTATCCTGACGGGGCAGCATCCATCCACTGTTCGTTGGTGATGAGTGCGCATCTTTAGGGGAGGAGCATCTACTCATTTGACCTTTGCTTGATGTTAATGCAGTTATAAGACCCATTAAAAAGTTCTGGAGATCCATTAGTGAAAATTAAAGAACTCTTTCATAGCACAAATCCCAGGCCTTCCTGTGCTAAAGCGTGCAGTGCTTCTGCAGATGACAGAGTCTGCCTGGGTTCTGGAGTTTGCTGCAGTTTGGTGGTGACTACCCTAAGGCAAATCAGTCATATACCCTGAATTGCCAGTTGTTGGTGCTTGGTAGGCATTAATTTTCCCAGTAGCCTTTTTTTTTTTTTTATACCTTTGTCTGTAATGGTCTTGTCTTTTTTTTAAGGTACCTATTGTCAACAGCGAGAAGTGGAAGCCATCACAGAAGGTGTAGAAGAAGACGAAGGATTTTGCTGCTGTGAGCCTGGCCATGTTCCTCATGTGCTGTCCTTTAATGCTGCGTTTGGCCAGCGCTGGCTGGCTTGGGAAGTGGTCGTCACCAAGTATATTCTGGAGGGCTACAGCATCACTGACAACAGTGCTGCTTCCATGCTTCAAGTCTTTGATCTCCGCAGAGTACTTACCACATATTATGTCAAGGTAAGGGCATGCCTCAGACCTCTGAGCACTGGAGGGCTTTCTTTGGAAAGAAACACACAGGCACATGCACACACATGCACATGCATGTATATGTATGTACACACACACAAAGGCCCATGTACGTTTATATTCATTCATTCATGTATGCATCCATTCATCCATTTTTGCTATGCTAATAGTATGTGCATACCAAAGATGAAGCTCGGAGCTAGGTAAGTACTCACGACTTCTCTACCCTCCTCTTCCTAGCCTTTCAATTGTCTAGTATCTAGGGAACTCATTTAAAATATACCCATGAAAAAAATAATGAAACACCCCACCCCACACAGGTCTTGCTATTTCTTGTTCCATTAATAGCTCGCATTTATAGCTCATGGTTTAGGACCGTTGCTTATTCATGTAAATGCATGGGTTTGCATGACTCTTAAGACACTCAGATCTGCAGTCAGCAGGAGTTGACAGAAGTTTCCAGATCTTCTGAAGTCACATTGAGACTATGGAGCTCGGTCCTAGATGAACAAAGACTTATCAGGCCTGAGGGCAAAACCAGACCCCTCATTGGCCAAAGTTAGTCCTTTACAGGTAAAGAGAATTTTTTGGTTTTGTTATTGTGGTTTTGTTTCTTTTGACCAAATATCACTGTATAGCTCTGGCTGCCCTGGATCTTGTTATCTAGACCAGGTTGACCTGGAATCATCAGAGACTCATGGCCTTTGTATCCCTGTTGGGAGTAAAGGTATCTCACCTAGCAGTGTCAGTATTTTTAAGAGAGGAGTGTATGGTAAGCTTTGATTTGCACATCTGAATTTTTCCTGTTTTTCATTATAACCACTTAAGTTCTGGATTTGTGCTGCTTTCATTGGACCTTGAGCCTTCCATTCGGTTGGACCCAAGACGCTAAAGAACTTGATTTGCATTTTTCTTAACTTGAGTGTTTGTGTCCACCTGTGTGTGTGTCTGTCTGTCTGTCTCTACGTATGTGCATGAGTCTTCATGCATGTGTATGAATGTGTGCCTCCCTTTGTTTGTTTCTTACTTTATTTCTATCACTTGACCTAGGAACACTAAAAGTTTAAATAACTTCTTGTGAGAAAATTTTCAAAATAAATCCAGCATACTAATTTTCCACCTCTTTAAAAATACCCTGAATTTAAGCACTGAAATTGATAGGCTACAAGTTGCCTTACCAGATTTATGGTGTTAATCCTAAGAGTCTCAAGAAAAAGAACAATTCTACAATTTTGAACCAAATTTGAAGCAAACTTTAATTCGGTGCGGGCCACAAAGATGGTCTCTGGTCAGGTCTACCTCTAGGTTCCCAGAGAATGGCCACAAGTCATGTTTTGCAGGGACTTAAAAGGCAAAACCCACAATTCATTGCATATCCCATCAGATCCAATCAGGGGCAAGCATACATCCTGACATATTTCCTGCCTAATTACCTCCCACCCACATGGGATCAACATCCAGTGCAGTTGGTTCATACAAACTAGGGGAATGAAAACATGTGGTTTGTTATTTCCCGAGAGCTACAACGCCCAGCATTTCAGGAAGTTATCTGGTCTGTTTGCTGATGGAGCTTAGAGGTTACTTGGCTCTCATATGGTTAAAGCACTGGATGGTGTTTCCATCTAGGAAGGCTCGAAGTAGCTTGCTTTCTTTTTTTTTTTTTTTTTTTGGTTTTTCAAGACAGGGTTTCTCTAGCTTTGGAGCCTGCGCTGGAACTAGCTCTTGTAGACCAGGCTGGTCTCGAACTCACAAAGATCCACCTGCCTCTGCCTCCCGAGTGCTGGGATTAAAGGCATGTGCCACTACCGCCCGGCTTTCGAAGTAGCTTTCTTAAAATTAGGCACAGGACATGGTGTTAAATATTTTGAGGTAAATTATCTGTAGATGATAAGAAATTGGAATGAATTTTTGCATTGTGATTTGACTGGAATTCCCTGTGTTTCTTAATTAGGGGATCATTTATTACGTCACAGCCTCCTCTAAGTTAGAGGAGTGGCTTGCAAATGAGACAATGCAGGAAGGACTGCGTCTGTGTGCAGACCGAAATTATGTTGACGTGGACCCGACTTTTAACCCAAACATTGACGAAGACTATGACCATCGTCTGGCAGGCATATCTCGGGAGAGTTTCTGTGTGATTTACCTCAACTGGATAGAGTACTGCTCTTCCCGGAGAGCAAAGGTAATGCTGTTGCATGGCCTTTGCATCTGTCTGAATCCCGGTTTTATTTTCCTGCACTTCTCAGATCCTCTGGGTTAGGCTGCATGTCTGTGTCAGATGTTTGGGCCAAACCAGCTCTGTCAAGGCAGCTGAAGATCATCCTGTTTGCATTTGTTTTGCTATAATCCTTCTAAATAGCTGTGCAGCCGTGACTGCTGTTGGAGAGTGTAGACCTAGAACTTTGAGTACGAAATTAGGTAAAAATTAACACTTGGAAAATAGTTTTTTAGGTCTTTCCCAGGAAACTCTGATTACAGAAATCCAGGTCATAGACCTAAAATACGAGTCTCCCTCATTACATTGATGCAAGTGTCCCTTGCACATATCAGGACAACTTGTCCTGCCCTGAAGTAAGATGAAGTACAGACTTTCCAACTACTCTTTCTTCTAGGTGTATAGCACTGTCATGTCCCTGGCCAGACCTGCCAAACCACAGACTCCAAGACTGGCTAGGGCTCACTGTCTTCCCAGGGAAGGTTTATGGAGCTGAGCACCCAGAATCCTGTTTAGCAGTGCCCTTGACAGCCATTGTCTGCAGGTTTACCAGACCCGTTAGCCCTTACTTTCCAGCTATTTTCAGGAACCATGCCATCTTAGCATCTTCTCATCAGTAGGAATGGGGTGCCTTTGTGCCCCCTCGCTGAGTGGCAGCCTTGAACTTTACACTAGATGTGCAGCATAGCATATGCTGATCAGAGTCACCTGTCCTAAAGAAATGATGAGTAGGCTAAACACCCTTCTAGGGGGCGGGCCAGCCAGGGACATTTCAGAATCCAAACATGGCACAGGCAGCTAGATGGTTTTATTTGTTTTGTTTTGTTTTGTTTTTTAATACATGAAACATGCCTAAGGGATTTTTGCCTAATGTTTTCAAATTTGAAGGACATTTGATGCATGTGGACATGTTATTATAATATCCCTTTTGTGGCTTGGATAGTATTGAAGTACATTATTTTCTTACTCAGAAATGGCCTCCATCCTCAAGTACTCTCAGAGGTTATTGGAAGGTTGGCTTTAGCTTGAAAAAAATCCTACTAAATTCCCGTACATCATATATTCAAAAAGCTTACCTTGGGGGCTGAGAAGGTGACTCAGCACTTTGTGTACTTGCTGTCCTTACTGAGGGCCTGAGTTTGATTGACAACCATCTGTAACTTTAGTTCTGGGGGACCCAGTGCCCTCTTCTGACCTCAGGCATGCATGTGGTACACATATATATGTGTTGACAAAATGCTCATACACATAAAATAAGCATTTTTGAGGCCCACTTCTGATCTGAGTGTCCCCAGTTTGTTCAGACAACCCACTCAGCCTTGGATATATTCTACCCATTGTGTACGGTCCTTTTAGAATAAAGTTATTAGTGGTGTTTCCAGCCATATCTCCCTTCTGCTATAGTTTTTCTTTAATCAAATCAAAATTGTTTCCATCTTCTTAAGAGCAAGCATTCTGCTCCCATAATCCCCTTCCCAGAAGGACCTCCTCCTAAAAAAAGCCCTCTAAATTTGGACATGCACTGGCTCCAAACTCAAGGACATTCACCAGTGTGGCAGGCCTCTGCATCCGTCTCTCCACTCCCCTCCGAGGCAGCATTCCATCAACAGAACTCTTCTCTATCAAAAGAGTTCAGCTCTTCCTTTCTCTATCTGTGCCTTACCCATGGGATCTTTTCTGATTTGTTACATACCTACAGAGCTTCCTGGTATCTAACGTTCTTTATTGTAAAAGCCTCTAGATGTGGACAGAGACTCTTCCCTGGTGACTCTTTGTTATGGACTCTGCGTTCTGGGCCGGAGGGCTTTGGGAACGGCCTCCCACCATATGTCCAGGTAAAGAGACCACTCTGTTTTCCAGAAGGTGTTGGGGAGGGGGTGGGGCTGGAGAGATGGCTAAGTGATTAATAAGAGCACTAGTTTAATCTTAGTAAGCGCAATCTTAATAAGAGACCTGGGTTCAGTTCTCAGCTCACATGGTGTCTCACAACTGTCTGTAACTCCAGTTTCAGAGGATCTGATGGCCTCTGTGAGCCCTAACCAGGTGTGTGGTGCACAGATTCACACGGAAGCACAGCACACATACAGTAAACGAGCATGAGAAGCTCTCTGTGATGTAAAATAAATGTGTTTTGTTTGGCTACTTGGTTGTGTTTTGAAACATTCATTTTGGGATATTTTGCTGCAAAGCTTCTGTAAATTTCATTTTTCTATAAATGTTTTTGTTGAATGTCTTACGTTGCAGTAACTAACTGGCTTTTAAAATTCCCACTTGTGAGAATAGCTACTAATTGTGATAATTTAATGGACTTCAAGCATTTTATAATCACTTTGTAAGATTTGATTGATCTCATATTTTATCTATTTTCCTAATAAATTTCCCTGGTTTATTTTCCTATATTCATAATTTTTGTCTATATCATTTAGTGTAATATGTATTTTAAAGGAATAGTTGCTATCTTAAATGTCTCTGGTTACATGTTTCCCATGAGATTCCTTCATTCCCCTCACTACCCAGGCCCTCCGCCTGTTGTGTCTCTGTAAGCCATTTCCCATGCTTCAGAGGTGAGGCTCCCAGGCAAACAGGACCCATTTTCTGGGAGTTTCACTGAGGAGTTCAGACTTCAGTTTCTGGAGTCTGCTTTCTAAACTCCCCAGACGACTCTAATGCAAAGCAGATACGAGATTCAGTGTCATGAAGACCTCTGTGAAAATATGTGCCATTTCTCTCCACCTCACAGTAACCTAGAGTCCTTCCTCTATGGATTGCATGCCCTGTTTAAAGGGGACTTCAGGATTTCTTCAGTCCGAGATGAGTGGATATTTGCTGACATGGAACTGTTGAGAAAAGTTGTAGTACCTGGAATCCGTATGTCCATTAAACTCCATCAGGTAAGAGATGAGTTGGTTGTGTGTACTTTAATTCATTTCAGGGGTTTGCTGATATTTCATGGTTTGATTTTCATGCTGTGTTTTGAGGAACCTTTGGAAAGGCTCTCATCTAAATCTAGGAAAAGCCTGACTCCTAGCAAGGCGTTAAATCCTATGATCCTGAACCTGTGTTTCTCATAGTAACGGTAGTGGTGAACTTCAGTATTAATGTCCGTCACCATTGATAATCTAGGCAGCAGTGGCATACTGAAAGGAGAGGTCTTTACCCCTGAAACGTTTGTTTGACTTCCTGTGTTTGCAGTTCCTATCCCTTACCCCAGCAAACACCTGACAGCCACAAGTGCCTCATGATTCCTCAGTAGGGTGGCATGCTGCTGCCTTCTGCTCAGTGTGCTCCCGAGTAGTAGGCAGTCAGGACAGGCTCAGTGATCACTAACAGTCCTACTAGGGAGTGCAGTGAAAATTGGACCCCAAAATGTATTTGCAAAGCCCTGGCTCATTTGAAGAATACGTGTGGAATTGTGTGCTGGCACTTGTTCCTCTGGTCATGCCACTCAACTGTACTTACAGATCTGAGGTTTGAGACAAGACTCAGTACATTTAAAAGAAAAGATAGTGACCAGGTCACTGGGGAGGGGGGTACTGTACCAAGGGATTAAACTAGAGTCTCATGCACTTCAGGCAAGTGCTCTGCCGCTAAACTGTATCCTCAGCCCGCTCTGAGAGACAGAGAAAGGTTCCTTAGGTTGTCCGGGCTGGGTTTGAACTGATGAGAGTCCTGAGTAGCTGGGATTACAAACTTATTACACAAGACTCTAGCATAAAACTTCCATTTTCTATAGTTGAGGCCAGTGAGAAGAAGTATTTGAACAAGATTAAAACCTGCAGTTACCATGCCTGTTAACATTGTGTCGGTCCTGTTGTCAGTGTCAGTTCCTTTCTCATCCAAATAACCATACTGATTCTAGTAAGCAGAGGTGGATGGAGGATATCCCCACGGTAAGCATTTGCCAAAGGCAGCACAGTGTGCGAGGTGTCTTGTCTGTTGTCCAGGCCAGTGCAGAGTCATTAGGAGTGCTCTTATCAGTCAGGCAGGTCACAGACTTTATCTGGTAGGTTCTGCAAAGGCAGAGCTCTTAAGAGATTAATCCGTGAAGCTAGAGAGAAAGGTCAGCAGTTAAGAATTCATACAACTATTTTTTTTTAAGATTTATTTATTTATTAAGTATACAGTATTCTGTCTGCATGTATGCCTGCACACCAGAAGAGGGCACCAGATCTCACTACAGATGGTTGTGAGTCACCATGTGGTTGCTGGGAATCAAACTCAGGACCTCTGGAAGAGCAGTCAGTACTCTCAACCTCTGAGCCATCCCTCTAGCCCCATACTACTCTTGACAGAAGACCCAAGTTCAATCACTTTCACCCACACCAGGCAGCTCACAGCTGTCTCTAACTCCACTCCAGGGGATCTAACATGTACAGGCACCTGCACTTACATGCATATCCTGTACACAAACATGTAGCAAAAATAACATAAGCAAAAATAAAATGAATTGAAAAAAGATTTTCATTAGAAAAGAGATGAATCCAGGTGTTGGAAGCTGTGTTGACCTGGCGTCACCACTTGTGAACTTTAAACCTGGGAAGCAGTTCTGCCCTCAATAGTTTAAGCCTTGCTACATGTGAAGGTGTTTTCCAGTCTCCCTGGCAGGTGAAGGTAATGGGGAACCAAGGACAGGACACTCCTAGGCTTCATCACTCAGGTGCACAGGATCATTTCCATAGATTGCACCCTGGGACTGGCTATTTACCTCTTCCCTGCTGGACATGAGCTGTAGGTACTAGGGTTGAGCTGGGATGAGTGTATGCCTGCATCAGCCTTCTAGCTACATGCAAAAGCAGCCAGTAAGGTAGTTGCATTTCCTGAATAGCATTAGATCTGATTATGATTATTTGATGTGTATCTTAAACCTTAAACTTGGAGGTTTTAAAAGGGATGCTCCCTTTGTCTCATTATGCTTCCTGCCTCAGTCTTGCAGACAGGAGATGGCAAATGTCCATCGCAGGGCTGAGTGGTCATAGAGACAAAGAGGCTCTTCCAAGTGTACTGGAATACAGTCACATCTAGAGGAAGGACAAGATAAGTGGCATGTTGCACCTGTTACAAATGTGTGTCTTTATGGAAAGTTTATTTTGCTTATAAAGAGCACAATGTAAACAAATATGTGAAAACTACCTTGAAAGAGGTAAAATGATAACTTATGAAACTTGGAAATGATGCTTAGTTATGTAAAGCTTTGGAGAGAGGAAGTATTGGTTAAAGACCTGAGACATGTATAAAGCAGTAACACGTCCACCCTAACCCCACTAGTAGAACAGTAATGAGCACATCCATAATAGCACTCATATGTATAATAGGAAGTGAAGCCCATTTGTAAGAATTTTTGCTTATTATCCTGGAAGTTATTTTCCTTTTTTCCAAAACAAAACCAAAGAACTGCCTGTGTTATTTCTGTGTTTAGGACCATTTCACTTCCCCAGATGAGTATGACGACCCCACTGTGCTCTATGAAGCCATCGTGTCTCATGAAAAGAACCTAGTGATAGCCCACGAAGGGGACCCAGCGTGGCGGAGTGCAGTGCTTGCCAACTCCCCCTCCTTGCTGGCTCTGCGACACGTCATGGACGACGGCACCAATGAGTACAAGATCATTATGCTCAACCGACGCCACCTGAGCTTCCGGGTCATTAAGGTGAGTCTGCAGCACAGGCCTGTGACGAGGAAGATTGGTCTGGCGTCTTAATCAACCACAAAGTGTGGTTGTTTATACTTAAGAATGAGCAGATGGTGCGGTTGTGTTTTATGAACACTCATTTTCAGAATTCCCTCCGCCCTGTGAGGTTTTCTTAGATGCAATAAAGCCTTTAGTTTGTTTAGTTTATTTCAAGGCTGGCGGACTTGTATCCATTACATATGAAATCTGAACAGTATCCTTCTTTAAAAGCCAGCATTCGGCAGAAGCTGCCTTTAATCCCAGTACTCGGGGAGGCAGAGGCATCTCTATGAGTTCAAGGCCAACCTGGTCTAGGAGTGAGTTCCAGGAAAGCCAGAGATACACAGAGAAACTCTGTCTCGAAAAACAAAACAAAAACAAACAAACAAACAAAACCAGCACTCTACTGCGAATGAGGTGCTCTCCTCAGTTAAAAGAATAGCAAAGCTTTTGCTTCATTGTGACTGTAAGTGATTTGTTCCTTAAATTCTCTCTCTCTCTCTCTCTCTCTCTCTCTCTCTCTCTCTCTCTCTCATTATGCACATATGTACATTTGAGTAAATGTGTGAGTGTGTGTGTGTAAATGTTTTAGGGGTTTAGGAACATTGGTTTTTGAAATTAAAAGCTTATCATGATTCACTTTGATCTCTTTAAAAGTGTGTGTACATATCTGTGCGTGTGTATGCACACACACCCTAGTGCCGAGTTCTGTGAAAGCCAGAGAACAGCTTTCAGGAATTGGTTCTCTCCTTCCACCACATCAGGAGGGCTCCAGGGATCACACTCAAGTCACCAGACTTAGAAGCAAATACCTTTACCTGCTGAGCCATCGTGTCCACCACCGATCTTTATCTAGTTTTTTAGTCAACCCCAAGATATCACAAACATCCTCCAAACTGAAATATGTGTTGCCTGTCTTTTTCATCAAAAGTATTATCTAGTCCACTAGCTTGACAAACGAAATTTTACTTAGTAATTTTAGAAGGTGTAGCAAGAGAAAATTACTATAGGTGCTTATTACTTAAGAGTCAGCTATTCAAGAAGAGACATTGGCTAACTCCTTTCAGAGGTGAGCTTGTATTCATAGCTTTTCAGTTGGTCACCACACTGTGTGCCACCCATTTCTGCACTTTCTTTTTTGACCTTTCCTTGCCCTTTCTTGTCCCATAGGTGAATAAGGAGTGTGTCCGAGGTCTCTGGGCAGGGCAGCAGCAGGAGCTCGTTTTTCTCCGGAACCGGAACCCTGAGAGAGGCAGCATCCAGAATGCAAAGCAGGCGCTGCGGAACATGATAAACTCATCTTGTGATCAGCCTATTGGCTACCCGATCTTTGTGTCACCCTTGACAACGTCTTACTCTGACAGCCATGATCAGCTCAAAGAAATTCTTGGGGGACCAATCAGCTTGGGAAATATCCGGAACTTCATAGTGTCCACCTGGCACAGGTAGTGGGGCTATGTCTTTAGTGGTGTTGTGTCCTGGGCTGCTTTCTCTCAGCAGCTCACCTAGGAAGCTTGTAGAGAAGATGGAGATGCCGGGGTGTGCTCCACCTGAACACCAGGAGGTAGAAATCAGCTCCTTACCTTCAGACACCAAGATAAACCTTAGGTCAGGCTCAGCTAACGGTGGAACTGATGTACCTGTGGCGACATCAGCAGAACTCTAACATTCCCTTTGCCCCCGTTCCTGTGTTTAACTTCCTCATTCTGCTGTGGCATCTTGCCTCTCCTAAGAGAAAGACCTTGGAACCTTGCATGTGGATTGCTTCCTTTGCTCCTGCACTCCTTCCCAGCAGCTGGGAGCACTCCTTCCCAGCAGCTGTTACCATTGCAACAGTCCAGTCGTCACCCAGATGCAGTTCCATAATGTGCTGGAGTATGTGTTTCCCTCTGCCTTCTTTGTCTAGTGAAGCCTGACATAGGTATAGGTGCATCATAGTTCGGTGGATGGTAAGGACAACTATAGGGTATTGTTCTCAGTTTCTATTTATCAGAGCACTAGGAAACAGAATATGAGCTAGAGCCACAGACTCTTAATGATGTCTTTAAATTTTCCAAGAACTAGCCAGTGCTTAAAGACTCAAGTTGTGTTACTGTCTAACAGAGCATAAGCCAGGAGAGTATTCACAGGATTTCATTTTCAGAAAACCTTTGTTAGCTACAGGGCCTACAAGAAACTGAGCTTCCCCCCAGGAGAAGTAGCATACAGATAGGTTATGATTTGCTGGGACCAAAGGTGTTCTTGGTGCAGGCTGTCCACTACCAAACTGAGGTAAGCATGCCGCATTAGGGCAGCTGTTAGTCTTCCTGTATTTAAAATGACAAAACCAAACAGAAAGATGAAGCAGCGCTCTAGCAACTGATGCAACAGCAGCGTAGACAAACTGCATCTCAGTGTGCTCAACAGATACCAGCAAAGCTTGGTGTGGTGGCTTGCACCTATGATCCCAGCATTCAGAGCACTGAAGCAGGGGGAGAAGTCAAGAATATATACAGAGTCCTTGAGCAGCCTGGGCTGTAGGGTGCTGTTTCAGATGACAAAGATTGCTGATTCCAGCTGGGGTCCTGAGAGTTCAGCTGTTCTGCAGTTCTTCCTTATGCTGTATGGACAGTGGGTGCAGAACTGTAGAGTTGATAGGAGGAGTTGGGAGGCGGGGGAGAGGGCACGACGTGCTTCTCAACCCACTCTCGGGAAGGGGACTTGTTTCTGACCCTCATTTTACCGTAAAGACGTGGGGAGGTAGCTATGACAGTCCTGGTACCTCAGAAGAGTGGAAAGGATTAGAGGAGTGATTTTGAAGTGATGTAGGGCTAATGCTTCCTACTTGGAATTTGTCTCCAGGTTAAGGAAAGGTTGTGGAGCTGGCTGTAACAGTGGTGGCAATATCGAAGATTCTGACACTGGAGGTGGGACTTCCTGTCCTGGTACCAACGCAGCCACAGTCAGTGATCCTCACAGCAATGGGTCCCAAGGAAGCACTGGGAACCCGGGACAGGCAGCAGGATCGGGACTGCACCCACCCACCACATCGTATCCTCCAACACTGGGTAACTTAGAAAGAAGTTTTGTTAGATGTTGGCCCCTGACCATGCAGCCAGTGTGTGTCTATGTGTGTGTGTAAAGGAGGAGTGTGTATTGGTACTGGGAAGCATGTTGTTTCCTTGATATTCAGTAATGCAATATATACCATTGTTATATCAGTCATTGATACACTTGATGTATAAATCTTGTACTTCACTTGCTTTGTCCAAAATATTAAGGGTTTGTGTGCATACCTTTAATCCCAGCACTCAGGAGACAGAGACAAGCGTCTCTGAGTTCGAAGCCAGCCTGGCCTACAGAGTGAGTTACAGGATGGCCAGGACTATAGAGATAGAATCTGTCTCAAAAAACAACAACAAAAAAAAAAAAAACAAATATATATTACATTTTAAAAGCTAATAATATATGTGTTGTATTTTATCTAATTTTTATCCTGTAGTGCAATAGCTGGGCTTCTTCTGACTTCCCAGTATTTTTATATGTAAATCTTTGTCATCACATGGACTCAATGTGACAGACCTCCTAAGTGACCTGATGCCCAGCCCTGAGAATCTTTGCAGGAGGTTTCTCTAAGTGCATCCTCTGACCGGTCCACTGCGAACTTCTCCTGTTACCTTGCCATTTTTTCCCTTCTCTCTCCTTTTCTCTGCTCAGCACTTTTCAGGCACACAAATCTTAGCATGCCCTGTAGCACTGAGCCCTGTGCTGCTATCACCTCCAGAAGCCGCCCTTCCAGCCCAGCAGCTCTGCGGGCCCTGCTTCCCATCCTGCTCCATCGCCTGCCATTCTGCTCTTGGCCTCTGAGTGTGACACTTGGATTCCACATGGATGTGAAACCAGGCTGTGTTTCTTTTTTGAAAATTTTTGTTATTTTCATTTTATGTGTGTGAGTGTTTGCCTGCATGTATGTGTGTATGCACATGTGTGCAGTGCCTGTGGAGGTCAGAAGAAGATGTCACATCCCCTGAAACTGGAGTTACAGATGGTTGGTTGTAAACTACTACATGGGTGCTGGGAATTGAACACCAGTGCACTTACCTTCTGAGCCATCTCTCCATCCCCACACAGTGTCTTTAAACATTTCTGATTCTGTCATTTCCAAAGTAGCTTATCTCATTTATTATTTTTACATTCTTATTTATCTGAAATATTTCTGTTAAAAAATATTTTAGCATTTATTTTAACCTTAAATCCAAATATTTGCTGTAATTTTTTTATACCCTAAAATTTGAAGTTTAAAAAACTTTTAAGAAATAAAAAATAGTTTTGTAGAAATATAAGAAAATAGATCTCAGGTATTTATTTCTTTTTTGTAACCTTTAAAGTTTTAGACATAAATCTTAAATTCTGAAAAGTTATGGAGTGATTGCTGAGGGAGACATTTAAGAAAGCACAGCACCCAGCCCAGGTGTGACTTGTCCTCTGCTGATGGCGGCTGTCGTTGCTTCCTGCCAGGCACTAGCCACAGCGCCCACTCGGTCCAGTCCAGTCTGGTCAGACAGTCCCCAGCACGAGCCTCCATGGCCAGCCAGTCATCATACTGCTACAGCAGCCGGCACTCGTCCCTCCGGATGTCCACCACGGGGTTCGTGCCATGTCGGCGCTCCTCCACCAGCCAAATATCTCTTCGAAACTTGCCGTCATCCATCCAGTCCCGCTTCTCCATGGTGAACCAGATGGAAGCCACCAGCCAGGGCGGCATGGTCTGTGTGCAGCACGGCCTGCCCTCCTCCAGCAGCTCTAGCCAAAGCATCCCAGCCTGCAAGCACCATACCCTTGTGGGCTTTCTTGGGGCAGAAGGCAGCCAGAGCGGAGCCCCTGAGGCCCAGCCAGGCAACACCTTAAGTCCTGCCAACAGTTCACATGCCAGAAAGGGGGAGGTGATTTACAGGGTCCAGGTGAGCAGGCCAAGAGCCTTCGTAGTACTTCGCTTTTGTCTGTTGTCTGACTTGTCGAATGGGGGACTCCTGTGAAAATGTCATTTATTTAGGTGGGGGATTGGAGCACTTTGGAATGTTGGGGAAATTTTTCTGCCAACTTAAAAACTGAGAGCACCAGTTTTTGTGTCAGTAATACTTGTCCCCGTTCAGCGTTGATACAGAGTCATTGCAGGAAGTTTGTCCAAAAGGAATTGATTCGGGGCTGTTTAGATTTTCATTCTTAAAAAAAAAAAAATCCACAAAAAGCAGTAGAGAATTTAAAATGCAGAGTCCTACTAGAGAAATTTTGCTTAGTCTTAGGTTTTTCTCATCAAGGGAAAATATGAATTGGAATATGTATCTGTCTAGATTGTGGATCTCAGTCAGATTCTGGAAGGGATTAACCTGTCAAAAAGGAAGGAGCTTCAGTGGCCTGATGAAGGAATTCGGTTAAAAGCAGGGAGAAACAGCTGGAAAGACTGGAGTCCTCAGGAGGGCATGGAAGGCCATGTAAGTTCCCCGGAAGCAGCAGTGTGCTTTTGGTTTGGGCTGTGTCTCTGTTTGAGTCCTTAGCAGAGCTGCCCTGGGGTTACGGGTGCCTTTAACTGCACATTTTGTTCTGATTAATAGGTGATTCACC
This sequence comes from Dicrostonyx torquatus, assembly GCA_028555095.1. Taxonomy (NCBI): domain Eukaryota; kingdom Metazoa; phylum Chordata; class Mammalia; order Rodentia; family Cricetidae; genus Dicrostonyx; species Dicrostonyx torquatus. Next base: position 8,643,020 of record JAQHUG010000043.1, read on the forward strand.
GATGGGTGCCTTGCAGCAGAGACCCAGGTACAAGGTCCCACATCGACAAGACAGTGCTCCTGGTCCAGATTGATGATAAATATGTGACTGTGATTGAAACTGGGGTGCTAGAACTGGGGGCGGAAGTGTGAGCCTGCGCTGCACCCCTGCTCTCCTTTCTCTGGCTGAGAAAGTAGGGTTGCCGAAGTTGACCTGCAGGGACCGCCTGCCCTTCACAGCAGAGACTTGAACAACGGCTTGGTTAAGCGCCTCCAACCCGACTCCTGTCGCTGTCTCCATCCCCAAATAAAGCTGAAATATTTTTTTAAGTTAGCTGCATGAAAGGCAAAATTCTGTTGGAGCCTGTCTGTGAACGGCTCTCTGTGCATTTATGCTTTAACCCACAAACTCGTCTCTAACTCTGAGCTCATATTTTTCTAATTTCTTTGCCAAAAACAGTTGCCATGGTTTTTGTCGTAGAAAATGAAATCCATTGACCATGATTTTTACAAACAGATCCATGTGGGAACTTGGGGTTCGACACCTAACAGTATAAAAGTTTAATGTACAGTGAGGAAGATGATGGGTAAAAGTAGGTTTATCTTATTCCTTGAAAGCTAAAAACTTTAATGAAAAAAACTGCACTAATTTTTTACAGCAATGCACTAAATCTGAGATTTCTCAGAACATTTATTTATATATAAAAATAAAATACCATTATTTAAATTGCCTTCAGGATTAGCCCCTCCCTTTCCTGACACATAGCCAGCAGGAGCTGCTGTTCCCTTCTGTTAGCGTGCTGGACTCTGGAGCACACACGTAGCTTCATCCCTGACGTTTCCCAGAGCTGGGGACCAGAGGATCGGCCTGGCGAGCGCCACCGCCAGCTGCCCTGTCGTGTCCCGTGTGCCGCGTGCTTCTCCAGCTGTGGCAGGCTCTGTGGAGTTGTCCCGTGTGCCGCGCACTTCTCCAGCTGTGGCAGGCTCTGTGGAGTTGCTTCTGGAACGTGCTTTTGCTTTGCAAGAAGATGAAGGCCCAGGAACTTGAAGAAAGGATCAGTTGCCTTTTATTTGAAGAGTTCCTAGCTCTTGAAGTCATTCACATGAAGTTCGGTTTCTCAAGTAAAATTTTTTCAAACAAAATCGTCTGTATGGCGCAGTTCTTGTCCTGCCATCTCAGCAGATCTGCACTTTGCTGCTTCCGTGTTCTTTTTCTATTACTTGAATTTATTTCCTGTAATTTATGGTGTATACCTGTCATTTAAAATATTTATAACTGTGAAATTGACTTAATTCATATATTGTCTCATAATTCTGTTGGTTTTTTGGGAGCATGTATTCAGGGAAGTGTGTACCCTGGTTAACGCGCGGCTGCGTGTTTAGTTTCACTGCAACTTTAAGTGTTTTCTAAATGCTTTCAAATCCCCTTTGTTTTAAACTCCAAAGAAAATTGCCCATCTCCTGAGCACCTGGGAACCACCATCTGTCTCCCCATGGACAGACCGCAAAAAAGAAGCAGGTCATCCATCTGAACTGTGACCATTCCACGGTGTGGCACTGGCCAGTTTACTCAGTGGCTTCTGTGGGAGGCCACAAGGATATAGTATCTTTGAGGTGAGAGGAGAGAGCTGTTGTTCCCACTGACTAGGCTCCGGGTGTCACAAGTGTCCTGACGGTACAGGAGACAGGATGAGAGCTAACAGCAGCCAAGAGGCATCTCTCCACACCTGTGCTTCTAACCCTGTTGGTTTTTCCCCTTGTTATTTTAAAAATTGGTGGCCGTTCAGAACCCAATGTGCCTTGTATTAATGTTTCCATAGACTTCAAACTTTGCAAACTTTATTGTTTAAAAATATTTGTCAAATGACTTAATTGAACCTTTTCAAAAGGAGCCCTTTCTATTTCTAAATTGACCACTTCAAGTGTATTTTCCTGCTACTGTTCCTCTATTCTGTTAGCTCGTGTGGGCAGATCCGTGCTGTACGGTATGTTCAGTAGTGATGGTCTTTCTAAGCTGGAAATCCAGTCTGTCTGTGTTGAAAACTTGCCAACAGAATTGTGCTCCCAGATACTTGTATGTTCCCTGCTCAAAAATGGGCTTGATCTTTTCCTAGGAGAAGTGGAGGGCCACAGAGAAAGCATCAGAAGATGAACTTTAGGTGGTTTGGCCAAAGGTCAGAATTGTATTTATGCCTGGTCTCCTCATAATTGTTAGGTATTACATGCTCTGAAAGTAAGATTCCATATGTAAGACGGGGTCCTATATGGAACATGTATATTAATTTGGGAGAGTTGGACATTTTTCTTGAAATAAGATGTTGTCACCATATATTAAATTTATAAATTAGGAACCCAAGAGAAGTCTTGTTTTTAGTTTTATAATCTAAAACTGGTGACCTTAAAACCACTTTTCTAATTATAGCAGGGGATAGCGATAATTGAAGATTTGTGTTTTAAGATTAAATTTATTACAGGTTTTTTTTCTCCCAGTATCCACCTGGAAAGCAAGCTAGTATTTTAGATTTTCTGCTCAGCCTTTCTTCTCACTAAAGTACAGAATTCCAGCATACTTAAGTGCTTCTAACTAATTTTGCAAGTAATTAACTTTCGATTTCCTTTAGATACAACTGCATGAATGGAGTCTCTGACTTTCTTATTTCACTTACACCCCACTTTGAGAGGACAATCCTGGAATGGCCTTGATTTCATCTTCAGTGACAAAAACAAAGTCTCTTTGTACCCCTAAACTGGGGCCTCCCTTTCTACACCGTTTTCAGGAGCTGATAAGACTTTTGAAATGGACTTTTTGCTAAGGAGCTTTACTTTTTTGTCCATGAGTCTAGATTACCGTGCAGTCGTGCTGCACTTGGGACTGGGGAGGGTGGAGATGAGAGGGGGAAGCGTTACAAGAAGACAGGAATTACTTTCGAGCTGAGTGAGCAGGTGTTTAGCATGCCAACTTCTGTTTCCGCTAGCAGGGAATAAAGGTCCATTAGATTGGAGGTGTTTTGAAAAAAATTTTTTTTCAAGTATATTGATGATAATTCCAGTCTTTGAACCAGAAGATAACAAACAATATTTCTCTCTTGAAAAACATCTAGAGAGTGACTCTGGGTACTGAATGTCAAACAATGCACATGCAATTCTTGTAGGAAACCATAACTCACTATGAACACTTTGGAGATTAGTTTATACTTCTATCTCCTATCAAAACAGAAAATACAGCCTCACACTTGAGCAGGCACATGGCCTATGTAAATTCTGCTCCATTTCCCACCAGCACCTTTATGCCTCAGCCTGGAACTTACACGATGGGTTGCTGTCTTGAGTAATTCATCAAAAACTGGATATCTAATGTTTGCCCAGTGCCTAAAATTGTCTCTCTTTTTAGCTAAATTTCTAGCATCCTTTGTTCTAAATATGTAGCCCGGGAAAAAAAAAATGTGGTATGTGAGATTTCTTTGAATTTATGTTTGCTGGCTGCTAAAATATAAGCTGCTGTCCAGTGTTAAATCCTATTTAAAACACTTTCTCATTAATACAAGCAAAGTTATTTCTGGATTTTTATTTGTAAGTCATCAGTATTCTTTCTCATCTCTTTAGTAGTCATATAAAGTCACTTTGGACACAGACAAACACTAAACTTTTCCTTGTGGGACAGTTTTGTTCAGATAGGATCAGTCCCTTCTAGAGGCATTTTCTGTAACTCCAGGACCAATGGAGACACAGTTAAGACTCCAACGGTGCATGGAGCCTGTTGATGGCCTTTGAATTTTCTGTCGCAGTCTTGGATAGATATTGAGTTTTACTGATCAAGAAGGTAAATTAGATACCACAGTGTATGTTTAGGTGGTATGAATTTTAATATGTTGGATAATTGGCATTTTTTAAAATAAGTATTTAAAGCCAGCCCTTTTCTTCATTTCTCTTTCAAAATCATCTAATTGATGCACATCCAAGCCATTTTGTTTGAAACACGTTACCTATTCACAAGCTGTAATCAGAAAGCAAGTGGCTATCAACTAGTTCTGGAAGGATCTAACCTGCTTGAATACAGAGGTCTGTTTTCTGTTACGAGACACCTCCCCAGAGTCACCTGGCAGGAACAGTGTGCTGAGGATTTCTTCTTGCCTAGAAACAGCTGTTCTTTCTGCACTGGGGCAGACGCTCACCTGTAAGCTGAACATCCTGGTGTTCGCTTTGTGGACTCAGTATAGAGGTGTCCGTGGAACTCAAGCTGATGGCCATGCAAGTTACCCACAGCTCTGACGTCACGCCACACCTATTGTATAGGCTCTCCCTTTCATTATGATTCACTGGAACCAACCGGAGGAGCAGAGGTCCTCCGACAGGTAGTGAGGATGAGTCCATGTCACCTGCACACCTGGCCACGATGGATGCTTGCTCCAGATGACTCTTGGGTTTGGTGTGCTTGTCTTTGGACAAAATTTCCTGTCTTTGAAGCGTGAGTCTGAAATCAGAATAACAGAAACAGGAAGGGTCGTATTGGCTTGTGCTTTTTTAAAGCAACAGGTTCAGTAAATTATCAACACTGATTACGTTAACCCTGTGCACATCTGGCAGTGAGTTCTGCATGAGGGGAAGGAGAAGGGATGTTGGAAATAGTCGCAGGAGAGTGGGCCTGTGGGAGGAGTGTGGCTTTGTCTTTTCTGATCATGGGCTCTCAAAGGCATTGACTTCATGGCATTCAGTATACACCAGAGATAAGGATATGATATGTCATGTGTGTGTCTGTGCGTGTGTGAGGATTACCGTAAGCAGCTTGTAAATACTGCAGTTGTTTAAAATGGAAATAACAGCCAAGAGGTCTTTTGACATACATTGATCAGAAAAAATACAGTATTGACCATGGATAAAAACACAGGAAATAAATTTTTTTTTCATTTTGCCTTCTGTCCATTCTTTGTCAAGAAAAAGAGAATACAGTATTAGTTCTGCATATTTTTGAAACCACATTTGGGACTGAAGTAAAGTTTTAAGCCTGTAAACATGGTTTTGGCTTACACCAGATAAAAGTACACTGTGTTCCCTCTTGCACAAAGATGTTTCCTCCCTCTGAGTTAAATATTACATGTTAATGGTAGAACATGTCAGGTGATGAGCATACAGTAAGTTAAAATGCTGAGGGAGAAAGCACATCTCAGTGTACGAAGGCTTCACATTTACAAACCAGCATCTTCACAAATTCCTCAAGATGCAGGCATGTGTGCAGAGGATTTGCATGCTCTGAACAAGGTCCTCGTGCAGCATTTCAGCCACTAAGAACCAGTTGGAGGCAGATTATTCGCTTTCTGCACCAGAATCGCCAACAGTTTGCTCCCTCTCTCCAGCACAATATTCTGTCTTAAGAACAGTATAGGTCTCTAACAGGAAACCTGCCAGGTAAGCGAAGGAAGGAAGGGGTGCCCTTGAGAGCCGCGCTCATCTTGGAGTTAATGCCTGGGCTGTTAATAGGAGACGTGCATCCCACGAGACCTCCACCTTTTAGTGCAGTTTACTTAGGGTTTCTCATCCCAAATGATCTAAGGATGCTTTGCCAGCTTTCACCATGTGGGACCATCTTCCCCTGAGATGGGCCAGGTTAAGCCTTTAAAGGTCATCTGAGTGTGGCTTCCTGACTATTCAGCCAGTACTTGACATAAGTGAGCTAACTGTGCCAAAGGGGAAAGTCAGGTTCATGGTTCCTTTTGTTTGTGAGAATATTGGGTTGGCACATACTTATTTTTTATTTTATGTATGTAATAATATTAACTGGCCCATGTGAGAATACACCAGGTCTCTGGTCTCATTTTGAAACCTATCAAGGTCAGCATCCCAGATATCCCAGCATTGATGCTTAGCTTTAGAGGACGGAGTGGTTGCCCGCCTCCTTTTGGTGTCTTTCTCCAGGGCACTAATTTTACCCTGTGAGAGATGGAGAAAATGCTGGGCTGAGGAGAAAGTTGACCCACTGTGCGGTCACCACACAAACTCCCACCAATCCCACAGCAAGTTTGTCATACCCCACGCCTCTTCAGAGTTGCTCCAGGTGCAAGGACTAGGTAGGGCCAGTTACTAATTGCGGGCTTCCCCTGCGAGGGAGACCAGCCTCCAGAAGTGAGCACCCTTGGTTGAGGGTACTTACTGGGCAGGGACTTAGTACAGTCCAGGGGAATGGGTAGTTCTTTGAAGAGTCCAGTGTCTCACAGCCTCCATGCCAGAGCCTAGAGAGAAGGGTTACTTAAGAGTTCAGGAAGGGCTGGCAACTCTGCTGAGCAAGGGACATTGAATATTTTCCCCGTGTTCAGCTCCAGTGCTGGATGCAGGCTATGGGCAGGAAAGGGTCTTGACTGCAAGAACTCAAAACTGTAAACCAAGTCAGGCCCCATCTCAGTGGGTGTGTGGCTAGGAAGACAAGGCAATCCTTTAGTGTGGTGAAGCTGCTGTGGGCTTTGGTGCTCAGTTTTCCTTCATGAAACACAAAGATTCCCTTCCTCCAGGAGGGCTGAAGCAAGGGCCAGTCATGCCCACCTGCTAGGTCTGTTCCTCTTCAACAAGGACACACAGGACTAGAGAGCTCTATCTGGAGGGCCATCATGAAGAGCCAAGTAGGGACAGTGTTTCCAGCCCCACCTGTGACAACAGTGTGCTCAGGACAGCCTTTCCTTTTGTCCTAGAGGAAACCAGAGCCCTGGGATCCAGAAAGCTCCTAAATCTCAGCCTTCGAAACGAAGTAAATGGCTCTGCCGTGTCCCTGACAGACTGCCAGGAGGTGGCAGCAGAAGCTCACACTGGACAGACACTGGTGGGCTGGAAGCAGGGTGAGGTGCGAAAACAGTCAGCAAAAGGCTTATCAACCCTGTGTGAGTCACTATCCACGGGTAGGCCCAGCCTGGCTGTTACTCCTTGGCTCCTGGGCCTACTTAACACTCAACACCCTTGAAATCCTTTCCCTGGCACATGTAGGCCCTGCAATCATAAAACTTGAGATCAAGATTGTCAATTAGAACTTATCAGACCTTGAAGCCTCAATTTTGTACAAGGCGCTTTGCCCTTAGGAACAACCAAAAACCTGTTGAACTAAATCTTTGGGCACTCAGGTCCCTTGTATAAAATGATGTGCTTGTACACAGCTTGCACACATCCCAGTGTGCTCTGTGTGTGTGGTTTAGGGATCACGCCCAAGTCCATGCACATTCTAAATAAGTGTACTGCCCCCGAGCTTTGTCCCCAGGACTTCTGCTGTATGTCTTGTGCCCTCTAGACTACTCCTGATACCCAAACAATAAACACTACGCAAGTAGGTGGCAAGCTGTGTTGAGATTAATGACAAGAAGAGAAGCAGGTTGTTGAGTCGCTGATTTCCATCTCCAGTTGACAAATTCTGGATGCAGCAAAGGAAAAAGGTTTTCCTTTGTTCTCTGGTTCTTCACATGGGTACCATGTGTGGCTGTAAAGGTGATGCATCCCAGAAGTGCCAGGATGAGCTGAGGACCCTGAGCTCCTCTCAGGGATGGGTGTTTCAAGACAAAACACAAAGTACCCTGCTTTCCATCCTGGCAAACAGGCAAGCTGGCCAGCAGAATGGGGGTAGGAAGCCTGCATCAACTGCTCTGGCAGCTTGGGATAAACAGTACGCCTGGGTGATTCGGTGTAACTGGAGACAGCCAGTGCCCCATGCAAGAACCTTAGTTCTGCCCACATGCTCAGATGAGGGGACACATGCACACACGCTCAGGGGACCATGCCTGCACACTCAGATGAGGGGACACATGCACACACACATGTGCATTTCTAGTGTGACAGAAACCACATGCAATATCTCAAGAGAGTTTAGTTCGGGGAGAATGTAATCTGTTAACCAGGTGAAAGAGACCTGTGGTAATGGAAGGGGGCCCCATGGTGACAGGGATGGTGATCAGGAGGCAGCCCCTGACAAGGTAGGTGAGCAGAGTAAACAGGCTGGAGTCATCAGAAAACTTGATGGCATTCGTTTTGTTTGGGATATTGGACTGAATGCTCTTGTAAAGACCTAAATGACGATGGCCGGGACGCGGCAAACGCACGTATCTTCCTGAACATGACAGCGGGACTTCAAGACTCAAGGACACCTGCTGAAAAGGTGCTGTTTCCTGGCATTGAGCCTTACCTGCACAGTGGCAAGCAATGCCCAGCATCTGCAGCCCAGCTTGGGTCTCAGGAAAAACTCGGGGAAATACCACCTTCCTCAATTTGGGTTTTGTTGTTTGTGGTTTTTGTTGCAGGGAGGTGGTGTTGGTTCTGGTTTGGTGGGTGTTTGGTTGTTCTGAGACAGTAACTCATTTTACTTTGCTACCCACGTAAGTCTTGAACTTGTGTTTCTCTGTCTCATCCTTCAGAGTACTGTGCCCAGCTATACTCATTCCCTTTAAGGCCCCACCCCTGAAGCTGCTAAATACCCCTTGACTAGAATATAATCCCATAGCCATAGGGATGCTAGGAGATGGAGACTTTACTCCATGTAGCATGTACCTACTAAAATTCAGGGGCTGCAAGGATGAGAGAAGGCAGAAGTCAGTTATCAGAGACCCCTGAACAGTGACCAAAAAACACATGGGAATATGTAGATATCGGGGTGCTCGCTGCACTCTTTGTGGGAACCTGTAGATATCGGGATGCTTGCTTCATCCTTTGTGGGAATATGTAGGTACCGAAGTGTTTGCTGCATCCTTTGTGGAAAATGTAGATATTAGGGTGCTTGCTACATCCTTTGTTGTCAAAACAAACAGTCTGAATGAAACCTAGCCAAAGGGGAGTGATTACAGAATGCCGCATTTGCTCAGTAAGTTAATCAAAAAAAGGAACGTGGTGGTGGCTGAAGAGATGTCACAGTGGTTAGAAGAAACCTTTGCTCTTCTAGAGGATCTGAGTTCATTTCCTGGCACCCACACTAGTCAACTAACAACTGCCTTTAACTCTAGTTCTGAGAGATCTGACACCTCCTGGCCTCTGCAGGCACCTGCACTCATGTGCACATAGACACACACAGGTATGTACATAAACATATCATTTTAAAATAATCTTTTTTAAAAAAGAATGTGGCTGTGTGTAGTGGGTTCAAGGTCAGCCTGGACTTCATAGTATGCTCCAGGCTAGCCAGGATTGTATAATAAGACCTAGTCTTATATATATAAAAAAAAAGTGTGGTCAGTATTTAAGTATTTCTTTGTACTTGGGTGTAATGGTGGTTTGAATGATAGGCTCATATGTTTGAATACTTGATCTCTAACTGGTGGAACTGTTTGGGAAGGATTATGAGGTGTGGCCTGTACCAGGCTTTTTCTTTTGGATCACCAACCAGCTCCCAAATTATGTCCTGGAGACTTATTACTAGTTATGAATGTTCAGCCTTATGCTTGGCCCACTAGCTCTTAGAACTTAGCCTGTTTCTCTTCATCTATGTTTTGCCTCAGAGCTTTTTACCTTTTTTCTTTTTGCATGTTCTATTTTGTATCTGGCCGGCTGGTAGCTGCCTGACTTCTGGCCCCAGGCATGTCCTTCTCTTTCTGCCTCGTTCTCTCCTCCTCCTCTCTCCTTCTGAGCCTAAATTTCTCCTCCTACTTATTCTCTCAGCCCGCCAGCCTCACCTATCCCTCTCCTGCCTAGCTATTGGTCATTCAGCTTCTTATTAGACCAATCAGGTACCTTAGGCAAGGAAGGTGAAATAAATCCAGCATCTTTACATAGTTAAGCAAATGCAGCACAAACAAATGTAACACATCTTTACCTTGTTAACAAAGGCAGCAGAAACAAATGTAACACATCTTTACACAGTTAACCAAGACAGCAGAAACAAATGTAACACACCTTTACACAGTTAAAGTAATATTCTGCAGGCTAAGTGTAACACATCTTTACATAGTTAAGTATGTTGGTGGAGGTGTATCACTGGGAGTGGGCTTTATGGTTTCAAAAGAGGCATGCCTTTCCTAGTGTGTTCTCTGCCTTCTGCTTGTGGTTTTGAGATGTGAGAGCTTGGCTGTTCCTGCCTTTATGGCTTCCCTCTACCACCATGGACTCCCACCCTCTGGAACTGTAAACCCAATCAAATGCTTCCTTTTAGCAGTTGCCTTGGTCATGGTGCTTTATCTCAGTAGAAAAGTAATGAGGGTGTGTGATGTGAGGAAGCAGGGTGGTGATCCTGGTTTCTAGAAGTTAAAAATAGAGAGTCGCGAATGAGGTGCCTGGACAATGGAAGCGTACTTCAAGCCAAATGAAACCAGCAGGCAGGAAATGCTACCGTCTGTTCGCCATGCTCCCCCTGGAATTTCTTACCAGATGTAGACACTACTTTTTAAACCGGAGAATAAATTTTTAGAAGAGTAGACAGATTTGTAAGTACTCACTTAGGAAAAACTTCCCATACATATCAAGCGGAAAACAGGTTTGAAAATTAGTGGCATTCAAGATGGGTGTCTTCGTGTCTGTGTGTAAACTCAAAACAGTGCCTGCAGCCTAGTGGGCATGGGTATGTCTGCTATTATTACATGAGAAGCACACAGCAGACTGATCGCCACAAGACAAAGACACCCACAAGGGGGGACAGGGATTTACTGGCAAGAGAAGATGGGTTAGGTCAAAGGTGAGTCCTCTTTGTTCTACACAGCTGCAGTGTTTTAATTGATATAGGCATGCACTGATTAGCTGATTGTTTTTGTTGTTATTTTATTTCTATTTATTTTTGAGATGATCTCATGTAGCCCAGGCTTACCTCAAAATTGCTAAGAATCCAGAGGTTAGCTTAAACTTCTGATCCTCCTGTTTCTCCTTCCAGTCCTACGATTACAATCTCAACCACACAAGTTTATTCTGAGGGTTGAACTCAGGGCTTCCTGAATATTATCAAGCACTCTATTGAGTGAGCTACATCCCCAGCCCTTGTCTTATATTTAATGAAAACACATACACACACATGCACACATGTGTGCAAACACACACACACTTGATAATATATGCAAAGTTCATGACATTTCACATACTTAGGACCTGGTGAATACAGCTCAGGATCATGTTTGCCTGTTACCAGGCTCGGTAGCCATGCATCCTGTAGCCATCTAGATAGCCATCATTGAACCCTGCATCCTGGGAACTTCGGATGCTTTCAGATTCCCTAGGTCCTTCTGAGTATCCTTTATTATCCTGGTGCTGGACTGTGGAACTCAGCTGCCATCACCTCTGGCTGCATTGCCCTGCCCTGTCTGAGCTGACTTACTGGCTGGTGAGTACAAATTAGAATGAGAAGGAAAAAGACCTAAAACTCCATGGGAGATCAAAGAGATGTGATGAGGCCAGCTTACCCTTTAAGTCCCTGGGTCCTTGGATGAAAGCTGGGCCAGCAGTTCCCAAGCTGTGAGGCACTAGGATCCATGTGTGTAAGGCAGCTACTCTGTGTCTTGCAGGATAGACATATGGACACTTCTGTTTGCTGTTCAAAATACATGGCTTGAGTACTGCTGTCACCATCAGAACGTGCATTGTCCCTTGACATATCTACTTAAGCTCTGTCTTGGGACAGAATTAGCTCCAGACGTTGGGCCCCCTGCAGTTTTCTTGTGAAGGGAACTTCAGGATCTACCCATGTGTTGGAGGAGAAGCCTCCTGTCAGCCAGGGTCTTATTAGAACTCAGTGCCCTGGTATTGTCTCCCTCTCCTCCCTTATGGTTTGTGAAGACCTAGACATGCATCTCCCTGAGGCTGCTGTAAGCCCTGTCTACCCTCGTCTCAGAGCCCTCGGAGACCATGAAGTGAGGCGGCCATGACTGCAGAGTGCACGATGGCACATTCTATGCCTCTGTTGCTGTTGGCTTGTTTTGTTTGTTTGTTTGGTTGGTTGGTTTCTCTTTGTACTCTTTGGTCTTTGGCCTTTTGGAGGCTTACCACCCAGCTCTCAGATGAATCACACATTGAAGGGGAATGGTCTTGGCAGGACGCAGGCCGGGAAGAAACAGAGCCCCACCCTGGGGAGAAATACAGCCCCACCCGGCTGGGGGGACTTAAAATGCCCCAAGTTGCGGGCGCCAAGTGTGGATGTTTACTTGAAACATACAGTTTAATAATAGGGACAAGAAACACACAGGTTACTGTACCGGACAGTGCTCCTCCGAAGATGCAGGCAGACCGGCGATCCGCAGAGAGAGCGCTTTCCACGTGGGCCTATCTTTTTATATCTCTTGGGACCTGGTGGTCCAGCCCCGCTAATTAATTAACAGCTAATTGGGTGGGGCGGAATAATTAACTAATGGTGGGGCGTGGCTATAAGCCGAATAGGCCAAGACCATTCCCTTTCAACACATGGAATATTATTCTTTCTTATAATGCCCAACCGTAGCTTGGTTTGTTTCTAGCCAGTTTTTCTTAAATTATTCCATCTACCTTTTGCCTCTGGGCTTTTTCCTTTTCTTAGTTCTGTGTATTTTACTTTCTTTTTTATTTTATTTTATTATTACTTTATAAATAATACCAAACAAAATTTCTACTTCCTCTCCTCCTCCCACTCCCCTGCGGCTCCCCCACTTATCCTTCTCCCCTCCCCCTCCAAGTCCTAAGAGAGGGCAGGGTACCCTGCCCTGTGGGAAGTCCAAGGCCCTCCCCCCTCCATCCAGGCTTAGGAAGGTATGCATACAAATAGAATAGGATCCCAAAAAGCCAGTACATGCAGTAGAGACAAATCCCAGTGCCATTATCATTGGCTTCTCAGTCTGCCCCAATTGTCAGCCACATCCAGAGAGTCCAGTTTGATCCCATGCTCATTCAGTCCCAGTCCAGCTGGATTTGGTGAGCTCCCATTAGATCAGGTACACTGTCTCAGTGGGTGGACCAACCCGTCGTGGTCCTGACTTCCTTGCTCATCTTCTTTCTCCTTCTGCTCTTCAACTGGACCTTGGGAGCTCAGTCCAGTGCTCCGATGTGGGTCTCTATCTCTATCTCCATCTGTTGCCAGATGAAAGTTTTATGGTGATGTTCAAGATAGTCATCAGTCTGACTACAGGACAAGGCCAGTTCAGGCACCCTCTCCTCCACTGCCTAGGGTCCTAGCTGGGGACATCCCTGTAGACTCCTGGGAGCCCCTCTAGAGCCAAACCTCTTAATTAAGGGAGCCATTTTGGGGTTGGCAAGAGGCTTTGTATCTTTCACTCTTACTCCATGGCTGGCTAGGTGACTGGGTGGCTGGGTGGCTGGCTCCTACTGTCTTCCTCTCCTTGTTCTCTCTCTTCCATATTTCTCCTTTTTATACTCTCTGCCTACCAGTCCTGTCTACCCTTTCTCCTGCCTCATTATTTTGCTATTCAGCTCTTTATTAGACCATCAGATGCTTTAGACAGATAAAGAATCACAACTTCATGAAGTTAAACAAGTGCAGCATAAAGGAAAACAACACACCTTAAAATAACATTCTACAACTGGCCTCCATCTGCAAGACCTCCAGTGCGGCCCTGGTCAAAGCAAGATGTGTCTTCTACATGTCTCTCTCTCTCACACACACACACACACACATGTCTCTGTAGTCCTTTTCCACTGTACAGTAAGTTAGACATAGTTTCTAGTCTTAACCGCACCCTTCCCAGCTCCCTGAATTCTGTTTCTGTGTTTTGTTGCTGCTGTTGCTGGTTTTGTTCATTCTCTTTTGAGATAGAGTCTTGTGTTGCTCAGTAGGAAACTACATCTTCAGTTAACACTGATTTCTGGCCAATGACATCCTCTTCCATGGAAGCCATGCTGCTGGCAAGACTCACTGGATTCTCCTAAGCAATCCATTCCCATTCCAGGAACAACACTATCCTCACTTACTGTGTACATAAAACATATGTTTCACATATAAGTGTGGTTCTCAAGTGGGGTTCATAACTTTGGTTGTCTGGTTTCTGGTTATCTGGTTTAATGTGGTAAAATTGTTCTTGGTAATTGGTGTAGGAAGTCCTTCTGTATTTGTGTTGCTTTCATTGGTTAAATAAAGAAACTGCCTTGGCCTTTTGATAGGGCAGAAATTAGGTAGGCGGAGTAGACAGAACAGGATGCTGGGAAGAAGGGCTGTGTGGCAGATGCCATGAAACTCTTGTCTGAGACTGATGTTGGTTAAGATCTTTCCCTGTAAGCCATGACCTAATGGTGAACACATATTGGTAGAAATGGGTTAGATCAGGATGTGAGAGTTGGCCAAGAAGAGGCTAGATATAATGGGCCAGGCAGTAATTTAATTAATATAATTTCTGTGTGGTTATTTCGGGGGTTAAGCTAGCCGGGCGGTGGGACGTTCCTCCTTACTACAGGTAATTGTTGGCATGGTCACCGCTCCTCCTTACTGCAGGTAATTGTTGGCATGGTCACAGTAAGTCGGGGTTACGTTGAGACCCGCTTGATATGTTGCCTCATGTGTCCACATGGCAACTGAGCCATTCTATAGCTTCCCCTGCACAATGGAATCAGACAGGACCATTTTTATGGCCATGAGAAATGACTTGGGGACAATTAGGATGCTCCCAAGAGTAGGGAGGAAGAAAGATGAAAGGTGAGAAGAAGCGTGTGCTTTGGGTAGCCCAGTGTCTTCTCCGTGGGTTGGAGAGCTCAGACCTGGAGATAGGATGCTGCTGAGTCTACTGAGTAGGAAGGGGTGCAGGAGTGGGCGGTGCTTCAGAGACCACCAGCACCGCTAAGGTGAGGTTTCTCAGGTGAATGATTGGCCCCAGTCCTTCACCCTTACATATATCCAAACCCTTGCCTTGGCCTAGTGAGAGAGAAAGAGAGAGACACAGTCCGTTCCTTTTTACCTTAACCTTCACTGTGTGGCTTGAGTTAGCCAATGATTCAATGTTGTAAAAATTCCTTCCCTGAGAAGACAAAACTCTTCCCTCTTTAAAAAATGACCCCCAGACAAAGAAAAGATTCATCCTACCAAAATTCACTCTGGGAAACCAATGAGTTCTGGGGGGCTTACTTACAGAACAGTGAGTGAGGTGTTACAGGCAGGAATGGGGATTACCCCCAAAGCAGCAGTTAAGGAAGGGCTACACTCAGCACAGATGATGGCTTTTTGGCTTTTCCATGGCTGCATGGACAGAGTCCTTCTTCTGTTAAGTCGTCCTCAGCCAGTACACTCCATTATCTCCCTGGACCTCAGCCAAGTACGATTTTTTTTTTTTTTTTTGGTTTTTCGAGACAGGGTTTCTCTGTGGCTTTGGAGCCTGTCCTGGAACTAGCTCTTGTAGACCAGGCTGGTCTCGAACTCACAAAGATCCACCTGCCTCTGCCTCCCGAGTGCTGGGATTAAAGGCGTGCGCCACCACCACCCGGCTAGCCACATACGATTTTGGGAAAATTGTGTGTAAATACCTGGGAGGAGGACCTCACATGAGCGTCCAACCCTCTTTCCATAAGGGAACATGAGCAGTCTGCACGCCTGCTCCTGATGGACTCTTGCAAGCAGGCACTCGGATCTATTGAAGATGGCAGCTGTTTTGGTCAGGGGACTGGACTATATAACAGACAGATTGCAAGTAACAGTGTGTTAGAGGTCCCAGAGGCTTGTGCTTGGTACCCCTGCATAGGTGACTTCATCTGGCAATATAGTTCTCAGTTCTGTGTCTTGTGAAAAGGAGTACACCTAATTTATAACTGAACGTGTAATATGTTAAGAAGTTAAAACATGATTTTCTTTCAAATTTTGAATGTACACATATTGAAAACTTTATTCAACTCAATCATTAATGAGAAACAAACATATTATGATATTGTGGTGGCTTGAAGAGGGATGGCCCCCATAGACTCATGTGTTTGAATGTTTGTCTCAGGGGAGTGGCCCCATTAGAAAGTGTGGCCTTGTTGGAGGAAGTGTGTCACTGTGGGGGTGGGCTTTGAGGTCTTACGTGCTCAAGCTACACTTAGTGACACAGTCTCCTGCACATCAAGATGTAGAACTCTCAGCTCCTTCTCCAGCACCATGTCTGTCTACACGTTGGCATGTCCCATATGATGATAATGGACTGAACCTCTGAAACTGTAAGCCAGCCCTAATTAAATGTTTTCCTTTATAATGGTTGCCATAGTCACAGTGTTTCTTCACAGCAATAGAAACCCTCACTAAGACAGACATGTTTAAAAGTTTGTTGACTGAGTTTTTTTGTCCTGCCCGGTTCCTGCAGTCATTAAGTCCCAAAGAGATCACACAGAGATCTACATTAACTATAAACTGATTGGCCCATTAGCTCAGGCTTCTTATTAAGTCTTATAACTGACATTAGCCCATTATTCTTGTCTATGTTAGCCACATGGCTTGGTACCTTTTTCAGCAAGGCAGTCACATCTTGCTTCTTCTGTGTCTGGGCCAGAACTCCGTCCTCTTCTCAGAATTCTCCTGTTCTCCTTGACCCGCCTCTACTTCCTGTCTGATTGTCCTGCCTATACTTCCTGCCTGGCTACTGGCCAATCAGCATTTATTTAAAATACAATTGACAGAATACAGACCATAGCCCCACACCACATCTGAGGCATTAAGACCTGTGTAGGACACTGGATTGTGAAAGGACACTGGATACATAGGTTAGTGGATGATCTTAATGTCTTACACAGCAATTAAATGTAAGTTTCTAGATTATCTCTTCTACTAGGCAGAGGCTATTTGTTACTACATATCTCTGCAAGCTAACATAATTTTACAGCCTGAGCCCTGAGTAAATAATAATTAGTAAGTCAAACAATAATGCATTTCCCTAGAAGATCAATTATCCGTGAGCAAGATGGATAAATATTTTGGCACAATATTGACAAGAACGTAAAGTATCCCATTAACCTTCTTTGCAGCTTCAGGGTAAAGTGTTATTTTGTTGTTTGATTTTGAATACTTGTAAGCTAATGCTATAGCCATAGCAGTTGGGCTAGGCTGCAGCCTCAGAACCCAGATACAGGGAGAATTGGCAGGAACTGGGTAGATGCTGGACTGGAGAGAAGGGATGCCAAAGAGCCAGACTTCCAGTTGTCAGCAAGTCCTGCTGCACTTTGGAGAAAGCCAGTTCTTGGCTAATCAGACAAGCTGCCTGACTGCTTTCTAGGTACCTATACTAGTCCGAAGACAGGACCCACTAGAGGAACATGCCTCTTGTCTGAATGCTCCACATTTCTCTCGGGGCTGCTTCTGCCACCCACCTCTGGCACGATACCACTGTCATCTTAGGCAGATTTGCTTTCCTGCCACACTGCAGCACACACTGCAGTAAATGCCTCATGGACAGACATGACAAGCTGCTTCTCTGGGCTTCATCAGGTGGTGGGCCTACCTTATGTGTGCACAGAAGGTCCCCCTTATTTATGGGTTCAGTTATCTGCTACCCACTATATTCTGTAATCCTAGAAATGAGCCATTTGTAAGTTTTTTTCCTATGAGCCACTTTGTGTAGCATGATGAAGTTTCACACTGTCCCTCCCATGATATCCCTTTGCCAAAAAATTCACACCATAATGTTACCCACTTTTTAACTTCTTAACTATCTCAATTATCATTGCCCAAGACAGTATGGCAGTGTAGAGGTGCTCCTAGTAACCCTTATTCTACTTAATAATTAATAATGGCCTCTAACCAGGCGAGGTAGCCTACACCCACAACTGAAGATAAGTTGAGGCAGTTTGGGGTTCATCTGAACTACAAAGGAAAGTCCTTTCTCAAATTAAATTAAAAATAAATAAAGGCCCTTTCCCCACAAAACAATAAAGCAAAGCTCAAGAGTGCGGGTACCAGCAAGAGGTCACTATTTGCTCTGGTGATGCACTACCTTAGGTGCTACTGTTTATCCCTTCATCCCTTGCTTTGATTAATGGATACATTAAAGTTATCCATTGGAATGCCTGTATAAGTAGAATGCAACAGAGACCCACATCCACATCAGAGCAATAGACTGAGCTCCCAAGGTCCAGCTGAAGAACAGAAGGAGGGAGAAGATGAGCAAGGAAGTCAGGACCACGAGGGGTTGGTCCACCCACTGAGACAGTGTGCCTGATCTAATGGGAGCTCACCAAATCCAGCTGGACCGGGCCTGAATGACCATGTGATCAAACCGGACTCTCTAAATGTGGCTGACAATGGGGGCGGACTGAGAAGCCATGGATAATGGCACTGGGACCTGTCTCTTCTGTATGTATTAGCTTATTAGGACCCTATTCTATTTGGATGCACACCTTCCTAAGCCTGGATGGAGAGGGGGAGGGCCTTGGACTTCCCACAGGGCAGGGTACCCTGTCCTCTCTAAGGATGGAGGGGGAGAGAGGAGGGATAGTGGGGGAGTGGGAGGGGAATGGGAGAAGCGGAGAAAGTGTCAATTTTTCAATGGAAAAATAAAAATTTTAATAAAAAAATAAGTAGAATGCAATACACAATGCATACTCACACACACAGATACACACACATACACACACACATACACATATATATACACACACACACACACATGGATGGTTTGGTACTTGGTGCAGCTTCACGCATCCACTGGGGTCCTGGAGCTTGTGGATATGGATGTTTAGGCACAGACTGAGCCAATGTATAGAGGTTCTGGTACAGCCTGTGCTCTCACCAGTATTCCCTTGACCTCCCTTGTCCATTTTCCCCACCACAAACTCCATCTTCTTTCTGTCCATCTGCACTGACCACCCATCACCCACCCTTTGGTCTCAGCTCTGTTGCTACCTCCCCTGGTGAATCTGCTTCTGCCTAAGATCTCACTCCACCCCCGGCAGCTCGTCTCTGCACTTGGGCCTCCTTTCCACCCCACTGTAGGTCACTTATTAGTCACATTGCCCTGCAGGACTATGCTGTCACTGGGCTTCCAGTCCCTAGTTGGTGCAGGAGACTTGTCTGTTCAGTCAATCATGTTTTAAATAAATGCTGATTGGCCAGGTAGAAAGTATAGGCGGGTCAACCAGACAGGAAGTAGAGGCAGGGCAAGGAGAAAGTCTGGGAAGCAGGAAGCTTCCCTGACATTCCTGCGCAGATCTCCAAGGAAGCAGCATGTGTCCCTGTCCCAGCTGAGAAAAGGTACTGGCCATGTGGCTGACAATGGGTTAATATAAGTTATGGGAGCTGGTAGGAAGACTGAGCTAATGGGCCAATCAGTGTATAACTTAATGTAGACTCTCTGTGTAATTTTCTTTGGGGCTTGCCGGCTGTGGGGTACTGGGCGGGACAGTAACGCCAACAAGCCAGCCCTCATTGTTACACCTAGTGGTTCTGAGCACAGGACTTTAGAGTCAATTGCTTCTGCAACAGACTCTATCTGGCCTGTTGCTGGCAGCACGCCAGGGTCAGTCCCTGTGGTCCCCTGCAAGTGTCAGACCTCAGAGGTGCTGAGTAGGGGACAGATGGCACCTGTCCTCTCCCAACAGCAGGGAGTCCACTGTGAAAGGCTGACTTCAGCCAGAGCATGACTTTCCCACTTAGTCAGCAGCTCCTGGCTTCCTCTGCTTGGGAACCAGGGGGGCACAATTGCTACTTTTGCAGAACCAGCAGTCAAAACCAAAAGAAGCCAAGACAACTTATAAAAAGAAGCATTTAACTGGGGGCTTGCTTGCAGTTTCAGAGGGCGACTCTATGACCATCATGGAGAGGGAGCATGGTAGCAGGCTAGCAGGCAGGCAGGCAGGCAGGCAGGCATGGCACTCAGGCATAGCCGAGAGTTACATTTGATCCACAAACAGAAGGCACAGACAGACAGACAGATGAGACTGGGCCTAGAGTGGACTTTTGAAACCTCCAAGCCCTCTCTGGTGACACACCTCCTCCAACAAGGTCCCATTTCCTATTCCTTCCTAAACCATCCACCAACTGGGAAACGACCATTCAAATATGTGCGATTATGGGGACCATTCTATCTGAAACGTCACACGTCTTTCAGCATGAACAGGATGCCCTGAGCTGCAGCTGAGGAAAGACTCACCCCTTCCCCTGGAGGTGCCTGCTCCTGGAGCAGCGGTTAAGGTTGTCTAACTTAGGCAGAAAGATCAGATGTGAGAACACCAGCCCACAGAGTTTATTAGACATCCAGGATGGAGAGTACCCCCCCCACACACACATACACCTCCTGGATCATAATTTGCTTCAGAGAGAGGCCCCCACTGTGCGTGTGCACTCACGTGAAGGCAGGGACAGCACAGGGCTCACCTGTGAGCATTCAGTGTGCCAGTTCTTCCCAGAGTCTTATCCCACAGCACTGAAGGGGAACGCGAGTAAAGTAATCCCACACTTGGTAGAGCATGAGACTCTTAATCTCAGGGTCGTGGGTTCGAGCCCCACGATGGGTACCAGATGAAGAGGAACACGAGTAAAATCATCCCTCAGTAGCTCCAAATTGGTTAAGTGATTGCATTTCCCCTCCCTGCTCAGATGCTAGCCATGCTCTGAGCTGGAGCCTGGACCCACAAACCCATTCTCTTTTTTTAAGATTTATTTATTTATTTTTCATATACAGTGTTCTGCCTGCACACCAGCTCTCTTTATAGATGGTTGTGAACCACCATGTGGGCACTGGGAATTGAACTCAGGACCTCTGGAAGAGCAGCCAGTGCTCTTAACCTCTGAGCCATCTCTCCAGTGCCACAAACCCATTCTTGCATGTTGTTGGTGGCAAATGTTTCCTGGTTAGGGCTCTGCAGAAACATATACCAGGGAAGGAAAAGTAGGGGCAGGGATTGATACATGGGTTAGTTTAATCCCTGGTTTCTAGCTCATCACTCCCTCCCTAAGGGAAGCAAGAAACCCTCCTCCATTTTCTCTGCCCCAGGAAAATCACAGAAATTCTCCTTTCTGACTTTCTGTTTCTGAGCTATAAAGAGATTCTGGTCCACCCTGGTTGAGGTGAGGTCATAAGACCATCATTCATGGGATTCCCAGGTGGGGGTGCAATCACACAGAGGGTGAGTATCAGAGTGGAGCAGCTTCCCCATCTGGCCTGACAGCAGTTGTACCTATGCCATGAGGTCTCCATGGAAACTCCAGAGGACGGGGCTCAGAGCAGCAGAGCAGTGGAGGCTCCCGGAGGGGTGATGCTCTACCTGCATCCCACACCTCTCCCTGGGCACCTCATCTCCTGTATCCTTTATAATATCCTTCCCAATGAACCACTTTGTTGAGGTGGGAGAGCTCAGATGTGTAGGTGTTTGGGTCAGAAGCACGGATACCACAGCAACCTGGGGCTTGAGACTGGCAGTGAAAGTTGGGTGAGGGTTGATCCCTCAGCCTATGGCATCGGGTGCTCTCTCCAGGTGCCTAGTGTCAGGATTCAGTTAGCAAATACCAAGCTGGTGTCAGTGTTTTGTAATTGGTTGCTGCTGGTTAGAGCTGGCCTCACACCTCTCGGGGGTCTCAGCACCTGTATTGGTCATGTGAGTGCAAAACAGGTGCTTAGCTTCTCCTTGACGTGTGCGATGGAGGAACTCACTTCCTCCTGTGCTTTTTCTGTGTAATTGTTGTCGTGACAATGGCCTGTGTAGCTCAGGCTGGCTTCAGACTCATTATGTTGCCAAGGATGCTCTTGAACTCCTGCGTCTACATCCTGAATGCTGGGATTACAGACAAGCACCACTGTGTCTAATGTATTGGGTGCTGGGAATTCGAACTCAGGGCCTTGTGCATGCTAGACAAGTGTGCTACCAACTGAGCTACACCCGCATCCTTTCGCTTGCATTTTGGGATGGTTTCTTTTTAAAGCATTGCTAAGTTAGAGTCTGTGTAGCACAGAACCCACCCGTTAACCTAAAACATGTTTTCATGGAATTGAGAAACCGTGACGACAGTCCTACCGGGAAACGGTCCTATATGGAAACAGCATGTCCGTCACCCTCATGAACCTTGTGTCCATTAGCAGTCAGTCACCACTCCACAACCCCACCCTCACAACCCCTGAGCTACCTGCTTTCTGAATAGATTTGCCTTTTCTGGATGGCCTGTTAAAATGGCAGGACGCAGTCTGAGTGCCCTTGTGTCTGATGCCTTTCACTTACCAGCAGATAGATATTTGAGGCTCATACATGTATCGTCTCGTCACCATTGTTTCCTTTTTGTTGGTGTATAGTGCTCCACTGTGTGGGCTTACTAACTGCTGCAATGCCTGTGGCAGGAGCTGAGACCCAGTGTGCAGTCTTTCTACTGAACCAACCTCTTGGCATCTGTCTCGGGGACACCAGCTGGAACATTCTCCATCAAAAGCTGCCTCCCAGTTGGGAGTAGGGACACATACCCTTAATCCTAGCACTCAGAAGGCAGGGGCAGGTGGATGTCTGTGAGTCCGAGGCCAGCCTGACCTACAGAGCAAGTCCCAGGGCAACCAGAGCTACACAGAGAGACCCTGTCTTGAAAACAAAAAGCAAAAGACAACAACAACAACAAATCTGGCTCCTTCCCCTAAAGCTCCAAACATGAACTATTCCAGCCTTTCCCCTTCAATACCCAGTGCCCTGGGGGTTAGCAGTTGTTTTAGGCAGCTGTTAATCCTGATCTGCCAGACTTCTCCCCTTGCCTTTTACTCAACTGATGAATCTATATTAGAAATCAATGGATCTATAATTAGAAAACCTTCCTGTTGATTTCTCTCTGGATAACTGGTGTGGTTTTCTAGAGTCAGCTAATTCTGATCGTGATGTGCAGGCAGTCTTTCTGGAACTATGCCTCCTTGGAACTGGCTGGACTAGAGGAGGCATGACAGCATTGCCTTCCCCTCTTATGGGGGTGGTCACAGTGAGCTGCCAGGGTGCTGTCTCCAACTGCTTGGAAAAGCAATCCTGAGGGGACAGAATGCAGAAAGGGCAGAGGCGAGAGCCCACACAGTTTCTTCACAGCCCAGAGGCTTGCTTCCTGCAGAAATTCCTGACCAGCCCTGCTCTGCCTACCCTGGCCTGATCATATGATGATATCTCTGTCTGTCTTTCTTTTCTTTTTTTTTCTTCCTTTCTTTTCTTTTTTTCCTTTTTTTTTTATTGTTGTCGTTTTTCGAGACGTTTTCTCTGTGTAGGCTGGCCTGGAACTCACAGAGATCCGCCTGCCTCTGCCTCCCGAATGCTGGGATTAAAGGCTTGTACCACCACTGCCCACCCAGCTGCCACCTCCGAGCTGGAGCACTGTCTCTCAATCCTACAAGAATGGGAAGTAACACACTGAGAACTGGACATGCCTTGAATCTCCCCCGTGCCAACCCCACTGGTATTGGCACTACTTTCTCTGGTTTGTGTTTAGATAACAGAGCCTCCTAGGGTCCAGAACTGACCAGAATGGCAGCCCCACGGCCTACCTAGAGTGCTACCTGTCAGATGGGGGTGTTATCTCTTCCAGACAAGTGCCCGGTGCAAAGAGGTGGCAGACATGAGGGATCTGTCTTGGTGGTTAGTATGGGATTCAGACCTGGCCGGTTTCCATCTTTGCACACAGACACAGTGGCACTCGGCTCCACAGGGGAAGCCAGTACAGCTGAACGCTCTGCCCAGGTGGCTTTCTCCAGGGGCATTCTGATGGCTTCCAGCAAACAGCAAGCTAAAATGCTGATTGTGACTCTGACAGGCAGAATGGTGTCACTACCTACCTCTTCCACCCAGTGACCTGCAGGTTTTACAGATCTCTAAATCCTGCTGACCTATGTTGTGGAAAAGGCACTGCAACCAGAACGTGAACCAAGTCATCATTCACACGGGAACACATGTTGCATGGAGAGCAGGGGGCCCTTTGTTTGTCCCGGCTGCCCAGCTAGCTTACATCCAAAATAACCGCACAGAAACTGTATTCATTAAAACACTGCTTGGCCCATTAGTTCTAGTTTCTTACTGGCTAATTCTTACATCTTAATTTAACCCATTTCTATTAATCTGTGTATTGCCACATGACTGTGGCTTACTGGCAAGATTCTAACCAGCTTCCA
>JAQHUG010000043.1:8668185-8695557 GCA_028555095.1 Dicrostonyx torquatus
TGCCCCCTAATTTGGAATTCTTGTACATGGAATATTTATTTCCCCTCAGTCGTTTATTGATTCCAATATCATTTCTGTATATCAATATGGGTTCGTGGATGTGTATTTTGTACATAATTTTTACAGTCCTTCATTCTGTCACTCAGATGATTCCAATGCCACGTCCTCTCCTGTTCCCACATTTATCGTGGACTGTGTGATTTCTCTAAAGTGCTTTTTTTATGTCCTGGCACTCTAAGATGTTCCAGACTCACCTAGTATTTCCTGTTGTAGCTCCAGAGTCAGCCATTCCTCCCAGGACCCCTGTCGTTCATCGTACTGGGGAAAGTACTAGAAACGATGACCTAGGTAAGAAATATGCTCAGGTGAGCAGGATGCTCCCTCTATCACACCGAGAAGGAACCGGATTCTTGGAAAGCTTGAACAATTTACCCAAAGTCCCATGGCTGTTATGCTGAATTTGGCTCCTTTCATTACTGAGCATCCTCTGCCTCTTTTCTCAGATATAGATCCCACACTGTCCAACAGTGTGTTCAGGTTATGGGACAAGAGGAGAGTCCACACCCACAGCGTCTACTCCTTGCGAACTCTAAGTCAGCCTAGCTGTCCCTTGTGGTTATCATAATCACTGCTTCATATTCTTTTTGAATAATGGGAAGTCTGTGTGCATGCATGGGTCTCCCAGGCCCTGGAAATGTGCAGTGAGCTGCTAAATCAAATGAGAATCTGCCTAGCCTCCTGTGTATTCAGACCCAAGTAGGACAACAGCTATACAAGAATTGAGCTGAGTGTGCTCTCTGAGAGTCTCTGCCAGGACCCCTACAGCCCTAGAGCATAGAAATGGGTCAGCCATGCCAACAGCACCTATATCTGCCAGCTGGTACCCCTCTGCCACATGGACAGACATGAATGCCCTCAGAAAGTACCAATGGGAAGAAAGGAGACTCATTTCTGGAAATTGCCAGAACTTAGCCTATAATAGAAACAGGAGAGTTGTAAGAGACAGATCCAGCCAGAGGCGGTAGGAAATTGCAAGCTTACGTGAAAGCTTTGGGTCTCTGTTCCCTTTATGACTCTGATGGCTGTCAAGGTGGGTGACCCAACAGGGACAGTGAGACCTAGGATGTGCTGAGTTGGGGTCTTTGAACAAGGCCTCATCTTTGTCCCTCCTCCTGCAGTCTAGGAAGGCCTTCTCCAAGGGACCAGTCCCTTTCTTCTAGAACTTTCGCTTGCATTTGGAGTTTCCAGTAGAAGAGGTCCAGAGACAAACTGTCATACCCCCCCCCACGCCCTGCTACCCATACTGTTCCTGCACCATTCAGCAGGATGGTCTATGGGTCTGGGTGCCACAGTGGGAGGCCTGAATGGCAGCAAGTGCTCCAGCGCATGCAGATCTTGGGATTCCAGAGTCAATTGCTATTTATCACACGTAAGGACAAACAGACCAAGGACAAAGGGTCTCGAGCAGGTGGTGCAGGAAACCATTCCATCGCTTCTCTAGTCCTCTAACAGGAGTGTGACCCCAGGATGCCCCTTAGCACAGCATGGCCGCCCCATGAGTCAGAAGGGTACCAGACTAGTTTTCAAATGGAGCCTTGGCAAGGAGAGGACCTGGGATCTGTGGGAAGCATCCTCCACAGGTGCTCTCTGCAGGGGACTTGGCTGGAGCGCTCACCTCCCTCCTCACTTGGCAGTGGCTGGGCTCAAAAGGAGCCACGAGGCTGCAGCTGTGGGAGCTCTGGGGGAGGGGGCAGCCTACTTGGCAGCCTCCCACTCTCTGCCAGGGCTCTGTCTGGTTATCTGATATTCCCTCTTTCTTTTGGAATGGATCTGCCTCTGCAGCTGACTGTTGCCCCACATCCCAGCAGCCACACTGGCACCTAGAGTGCCAGCACTGGCCTGGCTCCTGCAGACCTGAGACTGGATTGGAATGCTAAGCACACCAGCATCCAGCAAGACACACCCTTGGCTCTCTCAGGGGCCTCTCACTCAGCAGGGAGGACTGAGCAGGACTTCCTTCCACAGGCATTTTTGGAGAGCTTGCCACATGCCGGGCACCATGCTAGGCACCAATATGTGCGTAGGAATGAAGCCTGTGTAAATGTATGTGGCTCCAAGGGTTGCATGGAATGGGTCCCTGAAGCCCTTTCCCTAGCCCCAGCTCCTGAACCACAGTCCCTCTTCGTGGCTTTGTTCCCGTCACTGTCCTTCCGGGTCTGACAATCAGGCAAAGTCAGGAGAGAGTAGGCTGTGGCTAGCAGCCAGCACCTATGGTGCTGAGCCTCACAGAACGCTGCAGCTCCATTCTTCCTCCCAGTATGGTGCCAGCTGCCGCTTGCCACCTGCCCAATAGCATCAGACCATGCTGGCGCAGCTGAGGACGTAAGGGGATGGGTCCTGGGGATGCAGGTCTCTTTAGCTGAGGTGAGGGTGGTGTGAGGCTAGGTCTCTTGGAGGGGCCTTCATGCTGAGTGTGGGAGCCAAGCCTCTCAGAGCTGGGGAGCAGTGCAGGGCACAGCGGGCCGGTGCAGGTCTTTGGAGGCAGGGGAAAATCACACGTGAACAGTCATGCCAGAATTGAGGAGTGAGCAAGCACGTGGAAGCACAGAGAGACTTTGTCCGAAGCCCTTTGTCAATTTTAGGGACCCTTCCCTATGCCTCCCCCCCATCCGGGACGAACTGGTTTTTAGACGATGGGTTATCAGTATGTGGTCGTTTGGTGCTGAGAGTAATTGAATTTGCTCTGCACTGCACACAGCAAGTACAAAGCCAGCGCTTCTGCGGGGTTAATGGACAGCCACTGGGAGCTGTGGAGTGTTCTAGTGAAGCTCGTGGTCACAAACGGAACTTTTCTCTATATGACCAGTTGCCCAGAGACTCACAGTGAAGAGGACCTGAGTGTCCAAGACATCGACACGTTTATAATTTCTCATTTTAAATGTTCACTTTTGCACCTTGTTATAGATTTGTGACTTTTCTTATGGAAAGTTTTCAAAGAGTTCCAGGACCCTAAGAAGTTAGACCTGCCCTGGAGGGTAATGCAGTAAGAACATATTAAGTAAATAAAAGAGTAAGTCAGTGAGTTCTATCAAAACCAATTAGAGTCATCTAGAAACCTAGGAAGAAATAGTGCCCATGTCGGTCCCTGTTCCTCCTCTCCAGAGCGGACCAGGCATTCATCAGCTGGCCTGCTGAGTCAGCTCAGCCGCCAGGATCACCCACCCTGGTGACCTTGGCTTACAGCTTTGGAAACTTTGGAGAGGACTGGCTGTGTCTGGAGCCAGAACCCGGTCTCTTCATGCTCCCTGGCTCGTGCTGCCACGGCTTTACTCCTCACACTGCTAATGGCATTCCCAGGCTCCTTTGTTCCAAGAAAGGACAGTCACGAGGCTACTCTAGTCAGCTTTCCCTTTCCTGACTCCGAAATGGGTGCTGGGTTTCTCCTGCTCCTACTGGTTTTTATATTATTTTTGAGATTTTTTTTCTTTAGAATAGTTTTCATTGACAGGAAAATTGAAGTAAGATTTCTCATAAACCTCTTGTCCTCATATCATCTATCTCCCATACTATGTTCCACAAGGGTGGGACGCCTGCTGGTGTGTCACCCTTGAGGGCCACAGTTTCCTCAGGGCTCTTTCTCCAAGTGGAGACGGCTTTCGGTAAGGACAGCTTTCTCTCTGAAATCCCCAGTTTACTCTGCCATGACTGGTGATCTATGAGGTCTGACTCATGATGGGAGGAGATCTAGTCTGGCTGCATCTCCCAGCCTGTCGGGACTCTCATATGCAACCTTGTCAGTAGACCCTCACTCAGCTCTACATGATCCCAAGATGTGTCCCTTGAGCCCCATCCTTTGTCACCCATTTCTGACTAAACAGTGGAGAAGGAGCTGGGCTCACTCCTAGACCTCACACCAGAGTGCCTGCCACAGGGTTGGGAAAGCTGCTGGTCTTCCTCAGCGCCGAGGGACGACAGACACTGAGGGATAGATGGCTGGTGTGGCTTTCCTCTGATGCATAAAGGTGACTAATTTTCAGTGTAAAAAAGACTGCCAGAGTCCTGAAAATAGAAAAGAAAAGACTGGGTCCAAGGGCTTCCTAAACAACAGGAAAGACCAGTGTTTCCCCGGGGTGGGCAGAGGCAGGGAGCCCTTGGCAAGGTCATGAGAGGACTTCCAAGGGAAATAGGATGTGCTCTACAGTGCCTGGGCTGCTGGCCCTTGAGGGGATGCTCTCTGCTCAAATTCATCAAGCTGCGCCTGTAGGAGTTTATATTTTACCCTACATCAACTCCGCAAGGCAAACTTCCCCATTCAAACAAGCAAGGACTCAATACGGTAACAGTTTCCCTCTCCTGAGAACCGGTCCTAGATGGACAGGTGAGCACTGGACTCCACGGAGTCATCCAGGACCCAGGCTGGCAAGGTAGCTTTCACCAGGTCACTGCTGTCATCCGAGGATTCAAAAGTGGGATGCTAAGCCCCAGGGACAGTCAGCGAAGTGGGGGAAGTTCAAAGAAGGTACATAGGGCGATGCTTCCAGAGGCACACCTGGAAGGGATGCCCACAGCTTCCTCTTACCCCTTTGTCCAGTGAATTGTTACTCTCCTGCTGGCCAAGGGCGGGATGGGTTTGGGTGGCTGCATTAGTTCACACTCCCACAGTCTGCAAGGGTCCCTTTCCCTCACGCCTTCATCAGCATCTATTATTTTGTTGTATTCTTGAAGATTGCCATCTCCCTCTGACTTCACTAATATATAGAATACATATATTTACATCTCACTATGACTCAAGTGAGTTGAACTCTCAGGGTTTTTTTTATAGATTCATTTCTTGATTTGTATGTATGTGTCTATGTGAATGTATGGCAATTATGTGCTAGTGAAGGCCAGAAGACATGAGACATGGAGTCCCTGGTACTTGTGAGTGTCCCCTGGTGGGTACAGGTCCCTGGAAGAGCAGTAAATCCTCCTCAAGCACTGAGCCCTCTCCCCAGCTCTCCCTGTGTTGTCTTGGTTTCCCTAATGACTGCGGGATTCTGGGTTTTTTCCATATAATTAGTGACAAATTGAGCTTCTTTTCTGATCTGCCTGTTCAGTTCCTTGGCCCATTTGTTGACTGACTTACGTATTGATTTGGTGTTATTTTTGTTTGGTTTGAGTTCCTTCTATATTCTGGATGTTAATCACCTATCAGACAGCTAGCTAGCAGGGGGAGATTGAATCTTTTATGTGCTGATATCCAGTTTCTCCGAACACCACAGGTTAAAAGGGTGTCTAGCTAATGTATCATTTTTGGCACCTTCATCCACAGTCAGGTAGATGCCTGAGTTTCTCTCTGGGTCCTCTCCACTCTATTGATCCTGTCTGTGTTTATATCAGCATTATGCTGCTTTTATATGCCATGATATATTTTGAAACTGGGTATTGTGATATAGTTTATTTTTCTCAGACTTGCTTTGGCTAATCGGGGTCTTGATTTTATTGAGGTCTATGTCCTTCGTGTACTGTTGGGTGTATCTAACGAAAATATTTACAGCTGTTACATCTTCCTGACGGGCCATTCCCTGTATAGATCTATAGTAGCCCCCAAGCCTCTTCTAATTCTGGGATACACTCTGATGGGTGGGTAGAAGCCACTCTAGCTTGGTTTTGAATTTACACTGTATCGCGTGGGATACAGCTTTCCAGCCTTTTATTTTTAGTGTTTGTACAGCAGGGAGTTAAACTTCTTGTAGGTTGGGTTTTGTTTTTCGATCCAGCTAGCCAAGGAATCATTATTTTTTTTTTTCAAGACAGGGTTTCTCTGTGGCTTTGGAGCCTGTCCTGGAACTAGCTCTTGTAGACCAGGCTGGTCTCAAACTCACAAAGATCCGCCTGCCTCTGCCTCCCGAGTGCTGGGATTAAAGGCGTGCGCCACCACCGCCCGGTTCAAGGAATCTTTAAATCAGAAAATTAGCTAGTTTCCCTTTAAATATTGGTTTTGAAATTCATCTATGTTGCTATCATGCATAGTTTGTTTTATGACTGCTTCATAGAATTCCAGTGTATGAAAACCACGTGTTGTTTATCCATTTAGGTTGTGTTCACTTCTTGGCTGTTAGGAATACAGTGGCTATGACTGTGTCTCTGTCTTATAGAAGTATTTTATTGACATATTTTTAAAAAAATCTCTCTCAGCTAATTCATGGGAGTGGATCTGCCATATCATGGCTTAGCATAATAAAGGTGTCTGTCACACTTAATTAGAAACCGTTACACAGTGTTCCTGACATTCGCTCCCGCTTCCATGAGATGACCCATTGCTCTGCATCCTTGCCAGCACTGGGCACTGCCACCCGCTCCTTTTCTATTCTGGCCAATCAGTGCAATAATAAGAAGTCATCCAAGATGTAGGATGCCCTTACAGCAATTCAGTCTTTACCCTAACATGAGAGAGGCTGGAAGGCGTGTGATTGGACTGTACACATTTCTCTTCCCCATTCAGCCTAGCCATGGGCCCTGT
Organism: Dicrostonyx torquatus; assembly: GCA_028555095.1. NCBI lineage: Eukaryota > Metazoa > Chordata > Mammalia > Rodentia > Cricetidae > Dicrostonyx > Dicrostonyx torquatus. The sequence goes on from JAQHUG010000043.1 coordinate 8,674,688, forward strand.
GAGGAGCCCTGGCCAAGCAACACTGGTTAAATCTCCAGAACAGCAGGATGGGGGCCGACAGATAGCTCTGTGCTATCTAGAGGCTTTACCTACATTATTTTCTTACATTCCCACAGCAACTCCAGGAGCTTTTACTTATTTATTTACTCTTAAAGAGAGAGACCTAGTGGGATGGGCAACAATGTTCCTGATGTTAACCAGCAAATCAGAAGTGGCACCTAAATATGGCATATTTTACTGTAAATATTGAGCTTGGCAGTCTGAGCCTGGCATTCCACCATGCCCTGTGCCAGGAAGAAGCTCTGGCAAGTGTCGAGCAAGCATTGCTAGGGACCAGCACAGAGGCCACCATGGCGGTTTCTCTGTGGCAAGCATTTAAGTAACACAGAATCACAGCTCACTCTGCAAGCTGTAAGGCTCTGGGCCTGCTAATTAACAGCCATCCACTCAGGGTATGGTAACCTGTGCCGGGGTGTGCAGGAAACAAAGGGTCTCTCCATGTGACAGTGCACAGATACTCTGGGGTCATGCAGAACATGCAGAATATTCTCAGAGAGCACAGAGAAAGCATAAAGCCAGGCATCACGAGGGCGGGGGACAGGAAGAGTCCTACAGACGGTAGCATTGGCCGAGCAAAAATCAAGGGAATTTGGACAAGTAGAAGAGGTGGCAGACACACACTCGCCAGCCTGTGTGTGGCTGGGAAGGATGGAGACAGTTGGCAGCCTTTTGTCGCTCCACTGCAGAGCACCGAGGGGCCTTTTGATGAGGCACTCTGCTTCCATCCTAGAGACTTCATTAAGTCTCCAGTTTGGAGCTGGTGACCAAATCATTTGTCATTTGGGAAGCTGCTGGCTCTTACTTGAACTGCTGTGATGTTCCCAGGGGAACCATTGTACATCCAGGGGGAGAGCTTCCCACAATCCACTTCACCTGCCCTCACCAGGTTGGCCCTGTGCTGTTGGAGAGGTTCCTGGGGAAATAGTCCTGGCCAGGGAAACAGATAGACTGTATTTTTTTGTTGTTGTTTGTTTGTTCATTTTTGTTTTTATTGGGGTTAGTCCTTCAGTTGCCAGACTGAGTTGTTTTAGGTTTCTGTTGTTGTTTTAGCTAAGCCCTATCATTCTAGGAAGGCACTGTTCAATAGAACTTCTAATGATGATGGAATGTTCTGTAATCCACTCTGCTCAATATGACAAGCACTAGTTCCCAAGAAGCTAGCCTCTATTTCAAACACAGTGAATGCTGTTGACAGACTGTTTTGAGCATTGATTAATTTACATAGCAGTATGTGGCTAGTGGCCACTGTTGTGGAATATTTGCTTAACCAGGCAAAGATGTGTTACTTTTGTTTATGCTGCATTTGTTTAATGATGTAAGGATGTGTATATAATTATGTAAAGATGTGTTACATCTGTTTCACCTTGTCTGCTTAAGGTACCTGATTGGCCTAATAAAGAGCTGAACAGCCAAGAGCTAGGCAGAGAAAGGATAGGCAGGGCTGGCGGGCATAGAGGATAAATAGGAGGAGAACTCTAGGCTGGAGAAGAGGAACGAGAGGAGGAGAAAAAGAGAATGAGGGAGACGCCCTGAGTCAGAAGCCAGGCAGCTACCAGTCAGCAGACACCAGAAGTAAGATACACAGAAGGAAAGAAAGGTAAAAAGTCCTAAGGCAAAAGGTAGATAAAGAGAAACAGGTTTGTTTAAGGTAAAAGAGCTAGTCAGAAATGAGCCTAAGTAAGACTGAGCATTCAAAACTAGCAATTACTCTCTCTCTCTCATGGTTTGGGAGCTGGTTGGTGGCCCAAAAGAAAAAGTCTTGTACAGGCCACCATCTTGGGTAAGGTGGGGCTGGAGGCTTTTGGACAGAGGGCAGAACTGTACCACTGAGTCCACACAAGAACAGGTTCCCAAGGCTTCCATGACATTTTCAGGACCCTAGTGACACTGCAGGGGAATGTAGACAATGCTTTGTAAGAGCGGGCAAGCATACAAAACCTCCCAGTAACCAGCATGGTGTTCTGCACACCCTGGGAGTTCATTATCAGAATCAGATGGTTGGCCAGCTTGGATGTGGAAAAAAATGGGCACTGGAGAAAGCCGTAACTAGATTGCAAAGTGCCTGCTCTTATCATTATCGTCTTGAGCCTTTCCTCCAAAGGCTATCAAGTTTCATTATTCATTTTTTTGTGTGTGTGGATACAAAACTTTTATTGGGAATAATAATGACTTCCTTGAGGTCTGTTGTGTGGCACTCCCTTAGCCTAAGCCTATCCATGTCAACACCTCACGTTGGGAGTTGTGGAGGCCATTTGTTCTAGAAGTGACTGAAGCTAAGAGAACTGGCCTTAGGAATGGTAGCATCCCAGTGACATCATTTCATGTTCTGGGTCCATCCTTTGGAACACAGTAAAGTGTCAGCTCAGACACCCAAGCGTACAGAAGGCAACTCGGCCTTGACTTCACATGGTGACCTCAGGACCAAGAGTTGGATGGGGGAGCTGGATGGGAACTCATGGGTTCTTTCATCCAGACACTAGCCAGGGGAGACCCTGCAGACAGCATTCGCTCACTTCCAGCACCAGTTAGCACTGCTTGCCACCAGCTTCCAGGGAAGGGGTGGGAGTGGGAGTAATCAGGAATCTATCGATTGGGTGAGTCCTGCAGTAGAGACAAAGTCACGGTTACCTGAGCAACCTAAGCCATTTGATCCACTTGGATTTTTCTAACCCGGTGATAAGGATTGTAATTGTAGCCCCCTGCCACTCTTTTCAGAAGCCTTGGGGAAACCGCATGACCTGCAGCCAGGCCTTTCTAATTCTGCTCCTGTGCATTCCCCTTTCCCTCCTTCTGCCAGACTTTTTTAAGGTACACTGGCACACTTTCTCCATAAACTCTTCCCTTCCTCTCCCATCTTTTAATTTGTTCCTGTTTGTTCACTAGAAACCCCCAAATTGTCTTCTGTATGTAATTCTTTCTTGAAAGGGCTGGGAAGCAGGAGAGGGAGAAGAAACAGTAACCATAGTTAGTAATGTTGGGCCCTGTGCGGGTCACTTCAGAGTCAAACGGTAACACTCAGTCTGTAGGATTCAGTGGGAGCCAATGGACAGGAAGGTGCCCCCAGGGAGCCTCAGACATTTGGTTAATGTCTGCATCTGGAGGCACCTCTGGCTTTGGCACTAACACAGCTCTTATTCATGTCCTTGGAGACTGCAACAGAACTTCCCCAGCTGTCTCTCACTGACAAGCTCAAAAGCACTCCAGCACAGAACCCTGAGGTGGCCACTTAGGGACCTACCAGGGCTCACTCTCCAAGCTGTGGCACCAGGAATAGATTTCTTCAATATGCTGCACGAACCACCAAGAGGACCCACTGCAGGGAGTTGTCTGAATGTGGAACTGTGCGCCCTGGGGTTGGACAGCTGGCTCAGGGGCTGCTGTGGGGAAGGCAGCGTGAATGTCCATGCACAAGGTTTTGTGTGTTGTTGTGACTTCCAAACAAGCTGTGAAGTTGAAGGAATCAGCCAGCTCAAGTCCGGGTGGTATGTCTGAGGGAAGCTGAGGGGCCTCTGCGGCGGCTAGAGTGTTAGGAGTGAGGAGAAGGGAAGATGGAGACTGAGATAATGGTACCCGGGGCATGGAAGGCCTGAGAACCTTGAGAAAGCCAGCTGAAGATTCTGAGCATACCAAATCTTCTCTTTTACCTCAAAGGATTATCAGAGATGACAGGGAGTGAGAAAAGACAAGATAGAAGACGAGAAGAAAGGAAAGGATGGAGACTTCCTAAGAGGCCAGGAACTCCAGTGAGCGGAGAAGGTGAATCTGAGGGGCCATAATGCCTGGGCAGCAACGGTTCACGCTGAGAAGAGGTGGCCCACCAGGCACCCACACCCCTGTTCCCATGATCACTGGTATGTACTCACCTAGCAATCTCCTCTGAGAAGCACTCCCCGTGACATCCCGAGGAGGGGAGGAGTGTCACACTCTGTCATCTGCTCACCCTCCCTCAACTCCCACCCCACCCCCAGCTCTCCATAATTTGGCTTGCACCCCAGAAACTACTCAAACAGTGCTTTTGATTACCAAAGACCTACATTGCCTAACTCCTCCTCCTCAGCCTTCAAAAATCTCCCTGTGTGTGTTTTAGAGACTCTGGGCTACGGAAAGGTGGACCCGGCTCTAGCAGCCCCAACCTCATTGGGGCTGACTAGAAATGCATTCACAGGTTGAGCCACGCCTACTTTTCCTTCCTCTCTTTTACAACTGTCTACTTCCAGATTTATATTGGAGCCCAAGATACTGACTTCAGCCCATCTCTCTGTGAGAGCTCCTGAGCCAAATGGAGCTCTCATGAAGCTTAGGACTGTCCTTTCCAACTCCATCATCCCCAAAGCAGTCAGGCCTGGGCACTTTGCTCTTTGGAAGTATTGTCTGGATCACAGGTCTCTGCTTATGCCACACTTAAGCACCTGTGAGCATGTCAAGAGCCACACAGGGCTCTCTGTGCCTAAGTGCTTCAGGGAGAAAATGCCACTGTCCAAAAGAGAACAAAGCCTGGATTACTGAGCAATCAAGGTTCATCTTTAGGCTAGAGCCAAGTCTTTGGAAGTAACTAGGGTCTGCTTGATGCAAACCTTGCCTTTCTGGTTTACAGTTCTGGCACCTGCTCACTCCTTCCTGCCACCACATGACTCACCCTTGGCAACTCGTGTGCATGACAGGTTCCCTCCTCCCCCCACCCCCACTAGAGTTCTTTACCTTCTCTCCCAGCCTGGTGCTGACAGCTATCATTTTCAAACTGTTCTTCAGGCCTTTCTTCTTCTTCTTCTTCTTCTTCTTCTTCTTCTTCTTCTTCTTCTTCTTCTTATTCTTCTTATTCTTCTTCTTCTTCTTCTTCTTCTTCTTCTTCTTCTCCTTCCTTCTTCCTTCTTCCTTCTTCCTTCTTCCTTCTTCCTTCTTCCTTCTCCTTCTCCTTCTCCTTCTCCTTCTCCTTCTTTTTCTTCTTCTTCAAGTTCAGGCTCTGCCCTTGTCTAGCTTCCCTTTCCTACTGTGCTGGCAAAGAAACAACTGAAAGTAAGAAAGAAGATGAGCTTTCTAAGCTAAGTTTGCTCGCTCTCTCTCTCTCTCTCTCTCTCTCTCTCTCTCTCTCTCTCTCTCGTGTGTGTGGGGGGGGTGTCCATCCCCCCCACTGAGCTGAATGGGTAACTACCTGGAGAGGCACACATGGTCTGTACCTCCAACCCATCCACTATTTCATTAGCACGCTGCAAGCATTCTCTGGCTGGCAAGTGTTATGAGACACTGGTCCCATCTCCTATCCTACCTGGAACTTGTTTCTTCCATCTTCAGCCTCGCCAGGCATCCACAGTCCTTGCCATCCTCACCGACTTATGCATCCATCAGATCAGTGAGATAGTGGGTTAGATAATTTATTCCCAAGATCAGAGAGTAAAAGGAGGTGGGTAGAAGATGAAAGGAAGCAGATCAGATCAAATCTAGACATTCTTGCTGCTGCAGCCCATCCTAGAGTCTTTGCTTGTGTACATGGCAGGGTGTTATCTACCTTTGTGTGCAGGTATGTCCTAAAGGCCAGAAGATGACACTGGATAACCTCTATCACTCTCTACCTTGTCCCTACAGACAGACACTCACCATTTTGTGGCTAGCCTGGGTGGCCACCAAGCATCAGTGATCCTCTTGTCTCTGCTTCCCACAGTGCTGCAATTCTGCACATGCACAAAGCCATGCTCAGATATACATGGATGCTGAGATCTGAACTCAGGTCCTTACACCTGTGCAGCAAGTGCTTTCACCCACTGAGTCATCTGCCCAGCTGTTGGGCCTCATGAGGCCTGGGCATTAGGCCCAATGTAACTTCCTAGGCCTGGCTTGAGTTTGGTAGGGCCTAGTGTGGCTTCCTGAGCCTGGCTCAAGTTGGGGGGGGGCCTGTTTCTGACTAGCCAACCTGGGCCTGCCTCTGCCCAGCCATTGCTAGTGTGGTTGAATGTTATTGGTCCTTGTTCCTTACTTCACCTTAACCCATTCCAAGCTTCTTTACCCCCATCACAACCCTATATAAATCCCTGTTTGATACCATTAAAAGAGTTCCTGCTTTGACAGACTCAGTGGGTATGTTTCTCCCCAGTGCCTGGGGGGAGGGCTGAGTTGTGACACTCACCATTCCCTTCAGCCCCAGGGAGACTCAGCAGGTGTCGCTGTGCCTCCCCCCCTACTTTCTGCCAGAGAACCCGGCACCCAGCCCTTCTAGATCTTAACCAATCAGAGAGTCCTCTTCTCTAGGAACCACTCAAGTCAGACTGATTACCTACAGACCATCCTGTAGGAGAGACCCTGGCCTTGGCCCTGGCCTATAAGGGTCAATTACATATCTCCATGGATGGAGAATGACTTTGGGAAAACCTGGTGATATGGTCAGTGTTTTGGTCTTCCTTTACTTTCTCATGTGTCTTACTTGGCCCAGGGCTAAGAGATGGTTTCTGAGATCTAACCTGGCCTCTGGCATCATGGAATGGCCTTGCTACTTCCAGCAGCTCCTTAAATCAGGAGCTTCTGTGTCTACATGTTCACTGGTAGAAGGTACAAGCCCTTCCTGCTTGGATCTCATGGGTGGACTCCAGTAGAAACCACTCTTCAGGACCAGCTGAGCCCAGGATGACCCTGGATCTGCTCCTCAGCCAGCCTCACCTGACTGTAGATTCTGATCAAAATAAACTCTTCCTGACACCTTCAAAGTCTGCCCATATGTTCAGAGACCAAGACCAGGCCTCTCCTTCTACCCCATCCCATAGGCTCGAAGATAGAGACCAGGGCTCTCCTACCCCCACCCCACGCCCATGACCCTACTTCTTTCTGTTTCAGATGTTGGCAGGAATCTGTTCTGTCTCATGGGAACTTGCTAAATCTGGCTGGGCTACTCCGGATAGCAGTAGCTGCTACCTCCTGTTCCTCAACTCCCCATATGCTCCTGACAGCATCTGCTTGCCCATCTTTCATGCCCAGATGCTCTTCTATAACTTAGAGAGTACAAAAGATTTCTGATAGAGAAACAGCAGAAAAGATGGAATATCTTCTGTAGGGATGGTCAAATTGTTACCAGAAATTTTGAAGGGCCCAGCTGGGGTGCTACATATTACTGAGAGTGTTGGGATTTCCTCTCAGGATTCTTAGCTTCATTAATGAGAAAATTTAAGAATAGACTCAGAAGGAAGCTCAAAGATAACATGATTTGTGTTTAATTGAAGACCAGCAGGACAACAAAACTACAAATCTAGCATCTACCTGGAGGAGAAAGATAGAGAAAAGAAAGAGAGGAGGCTATGCCTTTTTGAATTGAACATGGGTGTTCAGCAAGTGGTCAGGGGGTAAAAAGGCCCAAGGTACTAGAGAAAGGACTCTTGGTCTCTGAAGAGCATCAGAAAGATGATGTTAGCACTCAGATGGACAAACAAACCTTATAGAACCTCATAGCAGATCATTAGCAGCTATACAGGGAGCAAGGACTCTGGGAAGGAAGAATACATTATCTATCATATTGAGGGGATAATTCTTCCATCTCTTTAGCACAGCATTTGGGTGAATCTGCCTTCCTTGGGGGTGGCCCTGTAATGGCTAAAGAAACTCCATTTTATGCCAGGCATCCATGCTGGTATCCACCAGTCATTTGCCTCTGACTCCAGTCTCTGGGAGATAATTTCCTAGTAACCCTGACTCAATGACCCCCACCCAGAAGTGTACAGTCATGACCATCTACTTGTTATAATGATTAATTGCTTATTTTGCTTCTGTAACTTCTTACAGACATCCAAGGATTGTTTTGGGCCACTTAACTTGGCAGAATAGACCAGGTCTTGCTTGATAGCATAGATATTGAAGGTCTTGTAGTTTTCACCTTTGAAAATCCTTCCCTTGCCCCCTTTTCACAGCATTCTCAAGAGTGGCTCAAAGACTGTTATCCTACAAGCATCTAATCAGTAAATCTTTTAATTATAATTGGATTGAGTCTAGGGTCTTTCTCCAGGGGTCACAAACTCCATGATAGCCCCTTGGCCAGATAATTGACAGATTGACTCTTACATTTTTGGTAGCTTGGAATGTTAGGTCTCTACCCAGATCAGACATAGATTCCATTTAATTGACCAGGAGGAAACAGCTTTCTCTTAAGGGACCTCCAGTGCTCCTATAACATTATGAACTGGTTTTGTGACCAGCTGGGGATGGGACTGGACATGGAAGGCAAGAGCCCAAGCTAAAGGAAACCACTCATGGAAGCCTGAACACTGTTGATGTGGAGACCCTTTGTGGTTTAGAGTGGGGGAACCTTTTTGAAACTAGCTCCCTCTGATGCCCCAAAGACCAGATGTGTTGGGAACATCTGTGAGATGGTTCCAGATGTTGATGTGCTCAATGAACATCACAAAGGATGAGCAAGAGGGATGAGCTGAGATGTGGGAATCATGGTGAATGTGATGAACAGTCGGACAGCGGAGTCCTGTAGAGCATCTCCGTTGAGACCCTGAGAGAGAGCGAGAGAGCCAGGAACAGCACAAGTTGAGTCATGGTCATACATGGAAGAGGGAATTTAAAACAGAAGTCAGCTGAATTCCCTAAGGCACATCCTGGATTTATGTCAAAGCTGTAAAGGCCGTATTCCAGGCCCAGGACAGTACAAAGTATGCTGTAGTGGTCTACAATAAGGACATTCAAAATGCTTCTATAAGGCATATTATTTCTTTTTCTCACCAGACTTGCTACGTGTTAGGGTCACCTAGAGACAGTGCGAGGATAATTTAGGTAAACAGAGGAAGGGGTTGTTATAAGGAGTTGGTCCATAGACTTATAGATGATCTACTGAGTGAGTCAGAAAACTAGAGGCCCATGGGACTAGGTCCCAGTCCAGATCCAAGGGCCTGAGATCCAAGAGAGTTGGTAATCAGCTTCAGTTCAAAGGCAAGCATTCTTGAGACCCAGGGAGAGCCCAGGTGCCAGTGCAAGTCCAAAGGAAAAGAGAAACAATCATCCCTTCCAGGGCTGTCTGGAAGGAAGAATGACATTGCTCGGGAAGCCACCTTTTCTGTTCTTTCTAGGCCTTCAGTTAGCTGGTGAGGCCCATCCTTAGTAAGGGCAGTAATGTCCTTTAATCAGTTAATCGATGTAAATGTTAATCTCATTCAGGAATATCTTTAAAGAAATACCTAGAATAATGTTTAATCAAGCATCTGAATCTTCAGTGACCATTCTAACTGACACATGAAATTAATCATCGTAAGAGAGGTCTTGAGCAACTCCAGAGTCCAGGCAGAGTGAAAGGAGTGAAAAATATCTCCTAGTTTAGAGCATATGGTGGTGGCAGTGATGGTGACAGTGGAGGTGGTGGTGGAGGTGGTGGTAGGTGTATAAAAAAATAACAAGTCAAATAAAAATGAAAGGAAGGAAGTAACACTGGAGCTGAGCCCTCGAAGACAGAGGGAATTTTAAGTGAGATGGGAGGAGAAGACAGAAAAGCAGGGGCTGTGTGAATAAAGAAACTGAGGCTGTGGGTACTGGCAGTGTGGCTCAGTTGGTAGTGTCTGTGTAGCATGCAGAGCGCATGGGGCTGGATCAACGACATTACACTCTGATAAGTTCAAGTCATCCTCAGCTACACCAGGAGTCTGAGGCCAGCCTAGGCTACCTGAGTGGCTTCTGGAGGAGGTGAAGTCAGTTTTGTTAAGGGTATGGTCTGTAGCGGGGCACCCTCACCCAGTGGATGCTCCACACCAGTGAGTACATGAGCAGCACAAATTGAACTTCATGGGTATCTAAAAAATATGGGAGTGAGTGGGTAAGTGGGGAGTGGATCTAGGAGAAGTTAGTAGAACTAGTGGGGAGATGAATATAACCAAAATATGTTATATGAAATTCTCAAAGGATTAATAAAATATATCAAAAAGTGGAAGAATATATATGCATACTTATGCATATATTTTTCTCCATAAATTTATGGGGTGAATCAGAAGAGCCACAGGGCACATTTTAGATGGCATTGGATAGAAATAACAATGGGAGCCGCCCTACAAACTCAGCTTCTCCTCTGGGTAGCAGTATGCTGGGCAATGTGTGCCGAGTTCATAACAGCCCTACAAAGAGTAGCCGTGTCCTCATTCATGGAGTAAATAAGCGGAGCTTCAGAGAGGATAATAATTTCTCCAAGCATACCTGGCCAGCAAGTCACCCTAACGGGTAATAAGAAAGAGGGGCAGATGTTCCAGGTTTCTGTGTTAGGAAGCATCCCTCTCTCCTTCCCTCCTCCTCCCTTTCTCCTTCCTTTTTTTGTTTCCTTGTGGGGAAGCATAAATATGTTTACAGGCCGAAGAAGAGTGGCAGAAGATGGACAATTAGCAGAGGAGTGATAACGAAGCAGGCAGTGGGGGGGGGCAGCAGGTGGAAGGACTGGGGAGCTGCCAGTGCAGGGCACGTCTACCCACGACATCTGTTCCTCTTCTGAAGGAGGGTCACTGCTGGCCCCTTGCAGGAGAAATTTGGATGACTGCTGGGGACAGAGGGAAAGAACCCAGGCCTTTTGTGGCGCTGCTAGGACCAACCGTGAGCACCAGTTCAGGGATGAGTTAAGGAGACTTCGGTAGTAAAGGCCCAAAAATTCACTTGCTCAAGGAGGACTGCTCTGAAAACCCATGAGGCCAGTTCTGGGTTCTGTTTGCAACCCTGTAATGGTGGGCTTCTGGGCCACTCTTGGGATTTCTACTGCTCAATGACAGAACTAGTAGAGACCCGGTCTCCTAGTGTAGTCTGTGGCTCCTGGGGACACTGTGGTGAATTGCTAAAGGTGTTACCCCTGCAATAAGCGTTAACAGTCCCACAGATTCTAGGAACAGGATCTATGTGCACTGATTAGCCTGAGACTCTGTGATGTTGACAGATACTGTGCCTTCTATCTGTTCCTTATCACACATTCTAGTTACTAGAAATGCCCCAGGGGCTGTGGATCTCCAGTGGGTCTCCAGCTAGCTCTAAGGCTGAAGGCTTCCCACAGGCTGTGCACTCCATCACAGTGGCAGAACCCGGAACACATCCGGAGCAGCCTGGCTTACCGACTGCAGTTAGTTTGTTCGCTGCCCTCTCCAAGGATCTGGGATTTATTTAGCCCGTTTCCGTGGCAGCGCTGGTGGCAGCAGCAGCATCTGCTTCCCCGCGAGTCTGAATGAGTCACAGCCACCCACGCTAACCCTTGGCACAGTACAACCCTGCTGGGGACCACTGATAATAAGGCAGGGGGAGATGCCATGCACTTTCCACTGCCTCGTGGCTCGCTGCCCTGGGTCAGAGTCCATAGGGGTGGTGCACTGGGCAGAGGCCTGAGATGGACATACCTACCCAGAAGCCTCAGATGCTCTCCCAAGAGCTGTCTGATCAGCTTCAGCTGACTCCAGGGTGCTTTGGCTACTGGCAGCAGCCGCAAAGCTTCTTGAGAAAAGACTGCAGGATTTGGACTTTGAATTCTGTTCTCTCACCATCTCAGCTTCACACTGCAAGACGGTCTTTCTCCACAGCTAGCTCTGAACCCATATCGACCTATGGGTCCTCTGGTTCTTGGTCTAGGACTTCCTTTACATCAGCTCTTCCTCTTTGGGCAGCAGCCTCTCAAACTGGACTTCCCCCCCACACCCCGCCCGATTCCCCTCTTTAAAATGTACCTTGCCGTCATCCTTCTTGTCTGAAAAAAAAAATTAGTTCACCCTGTATCATCAATCACTAAAGAAGCTTAAGGCTAATCTCAGAGACATATGTTCCTCTGCAGGAAAGCATTGCCTGGGAGCTTGCTAGAATCCACATTCCCCACCTTACTCCAGACGAACTGTATCAAAAACTCCAGGATACCGTAACAATCTGAAATTAACTCCTGGGGAAACTCAGAGGCATGGCAAGAGTTAGTGGTCCCTGGTCCAAAGACAGGGTCTGCCCTTGTGCCTTCTCCACTGCAGGGATTTGGTCCATGCTTCTGGGTGGGCTTCTAGCACAGCTGCGAATGTCTCTGTTGTAGGCAAGGCACCAAAATCAAAGAAGTATGTGGCCTCGGGACGTCAGAGACTCAATTTGCTCTGATTCTGGGGCCCAGAGTCCTTGCGTATCTTTCTCCAGATTACCTGAAAAGTCGTTGGCGTGGGTTTTCTTGTGGAAAAGGCAGTAATATCTCACTTGCTGTGGAGAGGGCCTTGAGGCTAAAAGAAAACCCTCTTTGAGAGCTGAAAAGAGTCAGCCAGGCACCTTGATGTGAATCCCAACACTTTGCTGCCATTTCATTGGACAAAATCAGTCTTGGACCTTCTTACCTTTGGGGACCAGAAAATGCAATGGAGAGAAGGAGAAATGGTGATGGGTATTGAGGCTTTATTACTACTTGTAACACTCGTGTGTGTGTGTGTGTGTGTGTGTGTGTGTGCGCGCGCGCGTGCGTGCGTGTGTGCATGCGTGTGTGTATGTGCATGCATGTGTGTGTGTGTGCGTGCATGAGCGTGTGATGCATGTGCACAGGTTCATGTGTCTTCCCTACCTTTTTATTTGATTTAGGAGCGCACAGTGAACCTGGAACATGCCAATTCAGCTAGACTGGCTATCCAGCAAGCCCGGGGATCCTCTTGCCTGCCTCCCTGGTGCTACGATTGCAGGTGAATTATGCGGTGCTGGCTTTTTATTATGGTGCTGGAGATCCAGACCCAGGTCCTCATGCTCGCTTGGTAAACACTTTACCGAGGAAGCCATCTCCCCGGTGCTTACACATCCTTATTAACACCTGTAGAACCCTACATGAAAGGGGTTGGGGCTGGGCCATGGGAGGGTGGGAGAAGAGCATCTCCAGGGCAACTGCCATTGTTCCATTCTAGAGTATATCATTAACAGTATACACAGCATCAACAGTGCCCCTGGAACTGGAGTCCCATGGCCTTTTATTTAAGCAAATGCAGAGTAGGGAGGGGTTTTTGTTTTTGTTTTGTTTTGTTTTGTTTTTGAGATGCTTGCTGCCATATTCCTGGAGTCCACACACTCAGGAAGCGTGTAGTAAATTACTGAAAAGGAACTGTTATTGACAATGCCTCCCCCAGTCCCTGCTTTCAAGGAGTTTATCATCTGCTGAGTTAAAAGTTACCCTAGTAGCTGGATAAAGAGGTTCACACCCCCAACCCCAGCACTTGGGAGGTTGAGGCATGTGTTCAAGGCCATCTGGGCTACAGAACGAGACTATGTCTCAAAAAAACAAAAACCAAACAAATATGTAAGTAATTATCTGAATCTGAAGAATATGCCGGGTAGAGTACACGCAGATCAAGCGAAAACCTGGGCCACAGAGCAGTGAGGGGCGGATCGCTTCTGACTAAAGATGGGGCCAAGAAGCTGTTTTCTTACAGATGAAACTTAGGTCCGAATAGGTCAATGGCCTTTTCAACACAGGCTCCGGGAAGCAAGCTGCCAGGTCCCTGGGCTTGATGTTTCTTTGAGATGCTTTTTTTCCTCCCATGCTAATAACTATCAGAACCGTACATCTATGCAACCAGTTCTTAGTTTTCTACCGCCTTCCTATGCAACCACATCTCTTTCAGCCCAGCCGCCTGCACCGCCCCCAGCACCCAGCCTCAGACTCCAGTCTGCTCTCGCTGTTCTCTTGCCTCTGGTAGGAGATGTGGGATGTGTTTTGCTGAGGGTGGAACATCCAGTTCTCCCTGCCAGACCCCGCCTTCCAGCGCTTCCCTCACGCTCTCTCCTGAACCCGCACTGGGACCCTACACAGAGTGCTGCATTTCCGGAGGGCATCTGCAAGGCCTGAGAGGACTCATCCCCGCAGCCTTGAACCAGAAAAAGGTGGAGGGCAGTTGAACCGGTACCTTCTTGCCCTGCAGGCAGAAGCAGGCACCCTTACTTTCACTTGAGCTTGCAAGGGAAAACAATTACATAAGCTTCCATCTGGCTTCCAGGGCACTTTGGAACAGATTCCATCCCAAGTCCATTAGTTTTATGGGGCCTCAAAAGACAGGGTGAAGTTGGGGCTTAACATCTCATTTCTTCATCCTTTATATCCTTGGTTCCCTCCTACGCCCCGTTCCTTCCTCCCTATCCTTCCCTCTCTTGCCGGCCTTCCTTCCCCCTTCAGCAAGTCCTTCTCCACCAAGATTGCAGTCAGTTAGGAGCAGCTCCTGAGAGCTGATTCTGTATCAGGGCTCACAGAATCCGAGCCCTCAGGAGCTCAGCATGGAGCAAGGAAGACCTAGTGAGGATGCACTTGTGAGAAGCTTGCATTGACCTGTCCTGCCTTCTGTCCTTGCTCTTTCACAGAACAGCCATCCTTCTTGGGCTGCTCTGTGCACCAAGCAGCGAGCTTCCTGGAATTCTAAACTTTTCTTCCTTCCTTCCTTTTCTTTTCTTTTTCTCTTTCTTTCTTCATGGTTTGCCTTGTTTTTGCTTTTGAGATAGAATCTCATTGATGCCCGAGTTGGCCTCCCACTTTAAGGAATCGTCTTGCCTCTGCCTCCCCACCTTCTAAAGTTTCATATATGGCGTTATCATTCTATTATCACCCTCTATCTACCTTATAGACAATACCATGTCCTGCTATGCCCTCTCTATCATAGGCATATACTGTATGTGTATGTATTTTCCCATGTAAGGACATTGTGGATTTGTTAGAAGTTGCACAGCTGGGGAAGAGAGCACCTGGAACGCCCCCAAACAGCCTGCCTCTGACACCTTTCCTCTGACTCTTTCTACTGTGTCTCACCATCCCCCTTCAATATGTGGCAGCTGCTCTCAGCCGAAACGAACAAAGAAAAGCAACCTTCACAGCGCCATCCATGCCACGTCTTCGAAGCTTTGAGACTCAGTGCTCCTTAAAAATTGTAACATGAAAAGATGCATGTATTTATGGTGTCTGTATTTTAACTCACACACGCAGTGTGGAATAGCTGTTTAACGTATGCATTGCTTCACACCTACGTTTTGTGTTGAGAACACTTTAAATCTACTCAGCAATTTTCAAGTGTGTAATAGACTGCTGTTAACTCCAAGACTTACAAAAAAAAGAAAAGAAAAAAACCCGAGTGATTCTAAAGACCGCGGACATGTGTACCTTGGACATCATTATCTTCTCATTTTCTGGGAGTTTAGAAACTAGATGGGATGTCTTGATCATTTCTCGAGTCCATGGAACATAAGGAACTTTTCTTCTCTTTCTTTTTTCTTTCCTTTCCTTTTTGGTTTGTTGTTGTTGTTGTTAGGATTAATTTATTTGTTATATATACAGCAGGTATGCCTACATACCAGAAGAGGGCACCAGATCTCATTACAGATGGTTGTGAGCCACCATGTGGTTGCTGGGAATTGAACTCAGGACCTGTGGAAAAGCAGTCAATGCTCTTAACCTCTGAGCCGTCTCTCCAGCCCCTCCTTTCCTTTTTGGATACAAGGTCTCAGTCCAATCTGGTGTCAAACTCCCTAAGAAGCCAAGGATGACCTTACATTTTTTTGGTTTGGTTTGGTTTTTGTTGTTGTTTCAAGACAGGATTTCTCTGTGCAGCCCTGGCAGTCCTGGAACTTGCTCTGTAGACCAAGCTGGCCTTAAACTCAGAGATCCAGCTGTCTCTGCCTCCAGAATGCTGGGATTAAAGGTGTGTGCCACCACTGACTAAAGACCTTACTTTTTTTCATCTTCTTGCCTCTATCTCCTGAGTGCTGGGATTTTGGCCATGTACCCCCACATCTGGTTTATGCTGGGGACTGAACCCAGAGCGGGGCAAGTACTCTACCAACTGAATTCCACCCACAACCCTGGGTTTTTTTGTTTGTTTGTTTGTTTTTTGTTTTGTTTTGTTTTGTTTTGTTTTTTTTGAGAGAGGGCTTTCCTTTGTTAATAAATTGGTTTAGAACTTATTTGATAGCCTGGGCTAACCTTGAATTTGTGGCAATCATCCTGCCTCAGGCTCGTGGTGCTGAGGTTACAGTTGTGAGCCACCATGCCCAGCTAAGAACCCTTTTCTATCACTGTAACCCAGTAGACTGCCTGGCCCCTGGTGTATAGTCCTTGGACAGAACTCATGGGTTGGTGACAAAGGTAAAAAGCAATAGCCAGTGTCCACAATCAGGATGGGTATTTGCTGGCTCTGATTTGTTTGTTTTTGTTTTCTTTTGTTAATTTATTTTTTTAGAATTGGATCTTATGTCATAGTCCTAGAAGCAACCAGAATAACATAATGCCTAGTGACAGAAAAATGAAGTTGAGCTGCAGAAATGTCTCCAGCTAAGATCAGGCACACAAACATGTCTTTTTTTCCAAGGCAAATTCTCCTCTCCTCCCCCAGCTGGTGCATGCTTCCCAGCTCCCTCCCCACACACTTCCACCCACAGAGATGACAACCACAGAATCATCAGCCTTTTGTATAACATAAGCCTTCTTTACGGCACATTCAAGTGACCCAACTGTGGCCCAAGGGAAGCCTTGGTGGCTGTAGAAGATGTTTTCAGTTCCCCCACTCCCCCTCACATCTCAGTGGGAGACACCCATATGCTCTACCTGGACACAGCACCTTTCCTTTAGCGGATGCTCTCACACAGTCTGTTGACCAGCAGCGACAGGCTCTCCAGATGGCTGAGGCGCTATCACAAGCCTCTTCCATTTACACACTGCTCCATTAAAAGCCAGAGGATCAAGAAGAGTTGAGTGATTTTCTTCCTAGGGCTTCACACCGCTGCTTTCAGGGCCACCAAAGAGCCTTTCTTCATTTTAGAGCAAAGAGCATCCTGCCAATGCTTCAGCTTCCCTGCTCAGCCTCCGGAACTGGCTCCACTGAGCAGTACTTCCCAGTGGCCCCTTTTCACCAGACACTTGTGACAATCCTTAGCTCCTTTCAGCCAAACCCCTCCAGCCAGGAGGAAAGTGAACTTCAACTCAGGCTCATTGTGATTCAGGCCATACTTAGCTCTTTCTGCTCTGTGCATTTCCCTCATCTTCCAGGTTCTAAAGTCTCAGAGAAGGAACGGGTGGGAACAAGCTCATATCTCTCAGCTCACTGCCTCTGCTCTCTACAAGTGATCAATACCGTCAAGTTTCATTCATAAATAAATCTTTCAACCATCTTTCTTATAGTAAACATAAAGACAAGGATGTAAGCGCCATAAATCCAATAGCTAATCCCTCTAGGGCATGGTTTAAGGTGCACTGTTATGCGTTACAGTGGCTTTGTAATTGTGATAATAAATTAAATCTGTCAACTTGATGTGAATCACCTGGAAAAGGAGGCTGTGTGAAGGACTGTCTGGATGAGGTTGCCCCAAACAAATCCTTCCTTCTTTTAGTTTTTATCAAGGTTTGCTTTATTTTATGTGTCTGGGTGTTTTGCTTGCATATATGTATGTGAACCATATGTGTGCCTGGGGCCCAGGGAGGCCAGAAGAGGACATCAGATCCCTGGAACTGGTGTCATAGATAGCTCTGAGCCAACCCGTGGACACTGGGAATCAAATCCAGGTCCCTAGCAAGAGCAGCCAGTGCTCTTAACCACTGAGCCACCACTCCAGCCCTTTGTGGGAGTATTGTATCAAAGCAACAGGAAAAGTAAAATAGTAAAATTCAGCAAAACTAATTACCTCTTTGCATATAGCACATGCAATTGACAAAAGTCAGTTTCTAAATATGTGCTCTAGCTAGAGAAAACCCTCCTGTCTTCCCCAACCAAAAATTGTTTAACCCTTCAATGGACTAGAGAGGTCTCCCAGGTCAAGCAGAAATAGAATCTGTCCAACATCGCAGAAGAGCTATTTTGAATGGCCAGCAAGTGTTCAGTCAATCCCGCATAGGATAAGGCTCATAAGCAACTATACTATGAAAGCCTTCCTTGCCCACCATCACCCCAAGCCAATCCAGAAAGCAGAAGTCAAGGTCATCAATGGTGAGGACACAAAGGAAGTGATGGAGGGAGAACCCGCCAGGTGACAGGCCTGCCAGATGGGAGTGGGCACAGAGCAACCCTAAGGGTGCATGAAGAGAACCCACACGATGCAGTTGGACCTCCAAATCTGAGGACACAGGGCGAGTTCTTGTTGCAAGCAGACTCTATTCATGGCAGGCAAAATCTCCAGCAAGACGTCCTCATGCGACCTTCAGATAGTCTGTATAGTGAGGAAGGCAGTCCATTCTCAGAGGAACACACAGACAGGAATGCAGAAGACCCAGCCACCCTCTGAGCCCAGAGAGGGTGGAAAGATTCTTTACTTAAGCATCACTGTGAACAAACACCTAACAAAGCAACCTGAAGGGAGAAATATTTGCTTCGGTCAAGCGTTTCAGAGTTGTCGTCAGTTGGTCATAGCGGAGAGAGGGGCTGATGAAATGAGGCATGCGCATTGTTCATAGTGGGGAGCCGGGGTCTGACAAAATGAGGCATGCACGCCACCGTGTCAGGAAATGAAGGAGAGAAGGGAAGAGGGTCGTGGACCCCTCCTTGTTCCTTTCCCATCCAGAATAGTCAACAACAAGCAAGAAACAAGTCCTAGAGTGGCTGCCTGTCACTCTCCACAGCCAGTGCACCGGGCTTGTTCTGCACCCATTGCTCACTAGTGTCGGGTGAAGTTTTCTATGAATGTTCTGAGCTACCTTTGTGCCGTTTTTAGGCTTTCTATTCTATAGACCAGGAAAATTACTGAAATTAAGAGACATTTGAATGTTCCTCCTCAAGCCCAGAAAAGCTCTCTGCTGTTGCTATGTTTAAGATCCCAGCAGCAAGTTGTTTGGGCTTATGTCTTGCTGTTATATAATAAATATGTTTTTCAGCTTTGGAAACCTGAGTGCTGCTTGCAAGGATGAAAACGGTGGTCCCAATATGATGTGTGCCCCGGGGATACTTGGAAGAGGGTGGGAAGAAGACAGTAGGATGCTCTGGGGGTGTTCAAAGAGGGATGTGTGCTGAGAAGGTCTGAATGACGAATAAATTCCCAAAGGAAGCAACAGAGGGAAAAAGAAGAAAAGAGGAAGAAAGAAGGTTATGTATACAGGGAAATATGTCATCAGAACTCAAACAAAAGCCGACTGGAGAAGACAAAGAGACAAAGGACAAGAGGACTTTCTCTCAGAGAAAGGAGATTTTATTAGCTCTCCCTGTTATATAACAATTGACCCTAGTCCCAGCTGCCTAAAATAGCATGCATTTATCATCAGACAGTTGTGTAGCTCAGAGGTAGAGATGCTGTTAAGGCTCGAATATAAACTATTCCCTTAGTCTCCCATTGGGGTGATGTTTGGGAAGGCTGTGGAACTTTTTAGGAAACAGAGCCTTCAGAGAGGAAGCGGCTCACTGGGGGTGCTCCACTCCTGTTCTCTCTCTCTCCACTTCCTTAGTGGATTCAGTGTGACCAGCCAACTTCCTGCATTTGCTAATGCGTCTTCCTCATCAGCAGCCACGATGCCCCTGCCATGAGGGGCTGCACCTCTCCAAAACTATAAACCAAAATTAACCCTTTCTTTCCTAAAGTTTTTTTTTTTTTTTTTTTAATCAGGGCACTTACTGTGGCAAAGAGAAAGGAATGAAGATGGACATGGTGTGGCCAGTTCTCTGCTTGACTGGGATCTCACCTGAAGGACGGAGTTCACGGCCCCTCACATATACCCTCCGCAGCAGAATGGAGTCGCCCTTGGTTGCAGGACCAAGGTTTGGTGTTCTTGCTGGTCATCCCTCAATTACATTTCCTCACCCTGTGGTCCTCTCATGGCACAGCTGTTGGTGGCTCTGAGACATCACTGTCATTAGAACCTGCTCTGGACTCTGCTCAGTAACCTGGTCCCCGTAATCCTGCCCAAAGTCAGATGAAACACACTGAGCACAGAACAGAAGGTGGAGCTGGCTGAAGAAAAAATGGTATGCATTCTCAGAGGATGACAGCAGACAATGACCGGAGGGACCACAACTGAAATCTATGTTTTAGCAAGGTTTCATAATGCCTAAAGTTTCTACATGAGGATCTTCCTGATCAGCTTTTTCCTGCCTTGGTGGTTGAAAGGACAATTGGGTTGACTTTTACAGGACAGGGCAATAGTGTGCCTCTGGCTAGGGGAGGGGATGCAGCTCAGCTGGTAGGATGCTCTCACCTCACAAGCGTGAAGCCCTGGGTTCAATCATAATTTGTTTTAGCACCACATAAGCCAGGTGTGGTGGTGCACACCTGTATCTTAGCACTTAGAAGGTAGAGGCAGGAAGAACAGAAGCTCAAGGTCAGCCTTGGCTACATACTCAGTATAAGGCCAGCCTGGGCTACATGAGAACCTGTCTTAGAAGCAATAAAGCCTCCATCTTAGAGTGGGCGTGCCTTCTCCCAGGGTCAGAGATACACTCAGGTTGCATTCTGCTGATCTGTACAGGGGTTTTGAAGCTCTAGCCCTTGGTTTTCAAGCTGCTGTGTGAGAGTGGCTCTATTGCCAATGGCCAGATCTGGGCTGCATGCTTCCAGGGTTTTGGCCTATTACTGAAACAAAGGGGCTCCCACAGATTTGCAAAAGTAGCAAGAGATCTCCGTTCCAAGCAAAGAGCTAGGGCAGATCATGTCCACTGTCAGGTGAACAGAGTGAAGGTGCCCTAGGACCCCAGGTTATTGCCTGGACCTTATTTTTATGGTTTGAGAGAAAACATACCCCATAGGCTGATACATTTGAATGTTTGGTCCCCAGTTTGTGTAATTATTTGGGAAGGATTTGGAGGCAGGGCCTTGTTGGAGCAGGTGTGTCAGTGGGGGTTGGTGCTGAGGTTTTAAAAGGACATACCAGGTCTCTCTCTGCCTGCTTCCCTTGAATCAGGATGCAAATCTCTCTGCTACTGCTCCAG
>JAQHUG010000043.1:8704847-8745628 GCA_028555095.1 Dicrostonyx torquatus
ATATATATATATTTAAGGGATTTATTAGAGTGGCTATAGCCTGTGGTCTGAGTAGTCTAGCAATGGTTGTCTCCTGACAGAAAGGCCAAGGACCCGGTAGTTTTCAGTCCAGGAGACTGAACATCTCAGCTGTCCCGTCTGCTGCTGGAGTCCCAGGAAAGTCCAACAGAGCTGCTAGTTTTCAGTCCACAATGGAATCCTGAAGAAGTGTGTTCTAACACCAGTGAAGGAATAGCTCAGGGGCAAGATAGATGAACTTGCCAGTGAGAAGGAGCCAAACAGGCAAAGAGCAAAAGTTTCTTTTTTCCATGTTCTTTTGAGTGGGCTGCTTCTAGAAGACATGGTCCAGATTTAGAGGAGGAGGGTCTTCTGACCTCAAATGATGGACTTAGGGTTGGTCTCCCACCTCAAATGGTCCAGCCAAGAAAAATCCTGTCCAGTTGGTAGGATTTTAGTTCATTCCAGATGTAGTTAAGTTGACAACCAAGATTAGCCATCTCAGAACCTTACATAGAATATCATTTGTATGTATAATTTCCCCTTTTATAATTAGTTAACTTAGTCATTGTGTGTGCCTGCCTGAGTTTGTGTGCACCATGATCGTGCATGGTTGTACATGGGTTGTCCACCCAGAGATGGACACAAGAGAAGGGGCAGGGAAAAAAAATCACATGGTCAATTTAAAGGAGGGAGCTTAAATTCCATGTAGGTAGGGTGATAATCTATCTGCCACAAACTGGGTCTCTGCCCAATTATAACGCTTCGGGCGGTGTTTGGGCAGCTGGTGGCTTCATGGGAAGAACCAGTGCGACCACCAGGAATGTGGAACTGGGCGTTTTGGCAGTTTTCTGACAAGGTAGGGTTTGGAGAGGTAGGAATGGGGCTTTCTCAACTCAGAGTTCCAAAGGAACAGTAACTGGTTAGGATGCATAGAACCTTGCTCCCTAATCTCCAGAGAGTCTGTGTCACTCTTCACACATGCTGCACATGTGCCACCTCTCCCCGCCAGCAGCATCCAGATTCTCATCACCTTGACAACACTCACTGTTGTTCCAAACATCTGCATGTGGAAAATAACTGGAAAAGTTCTCCCCTCTCCTTCTCCCACATACTCCTCTGATTTAAAATGTTGTGTCGAGTTTGAGGGCATACAACCAAAATTTTTCTGCATAAACTTTGTCTCCCTCAAAAAAAGTTTGCTGCAGGGGAGAGACAGGTATAGCATCTATGACGAGAAGTCCTACTGAGCAAAGATATCCTGGAGGTGGCTTGTGAGATGGAGGAGAACCTCTTTTTATGTCCAGACTAGCCACTCTGTCTTACTCATGGAATTGTTCTTTATCTTATTACTTTTTAAACTTTATGTGTATGGGTGTTTTGACTCCATGCATGTGCCTATGGAGGTCAGAAGAGGGCATCAGATTCCCCCTAGGACTGGAGTTACAGAGAGTTATGAGCTACCTAGTGGGTGCTGGGAATTGAACCCAGATCCTCTGCAAGAACAGCAAGTGCTCTTAGTCACTGAGCCATCTCTACAGCCCTCATAGCATCTTTTTAGATGAGTAATTTGCCATTTCATGTAGCCACGTCTGTCGGTTATTTTGTTAAGTTTCTGGATTTGTAGTCTTTCTTTAGACCTTACCCATCCATGATCATTTAAAAATTCTTCTGTATATATTAAAGTTAGTTTTTGTGTTAATTTATAAGTTAGTTTTGCTTTACGCTTTAGTTCTTTAAGCATTTGTGGAGGTTTGGAAGAACATGGCCCCCAAAGAGAGTGGCAATTTTAGAAGGTATGGCTTTGTTGGAGTGGGTATGGCCTTGTTGGAGGAAGTGTGTCACTGTGAGGCAGTCTCATAAGCTCAAGTCATTCACAGTGTTTGAGACCACTTCCTGTTGGCTGCAAGACATAGGACTCTCACCTACTTTCCCAACATCATATAACACCATATCTGCCTGCACGCCACCGTGTTCCACCATGATAATGGATTGAACCTCTGAACTGTAAGTGAGCCATCCCAGTTAAATATTTTCTTTTATAAGAGTTGATATGATCATGGTCCCTTGTAGTGATATTTGTATATTTTTTAAGATTTATTTATTTATTATGTATATAGTGTTCTGTCTGTCTGTATGCTTGCTGGCCAGAAGAGGGCACCAGATCTCATTACAGATGGCTGTGAGCCACCATGTGGTTGCTGGGAATTGAACTCAGGACCTCTGGAAGAGCAGTCAGTACTCTTAACCTCTAAGCCATCTCTCCAGCCACTTTATTTGTATTTTAATAAATAAAACTTGCCTGAAGTTCAGTGAGTAAAATAGCAACACCGATCAACCTTACAAACCAGACAGTGGTGACACACATCTTTAATCCCAGTAGCCATGTTAGTTTGCCATAGAAACCGGGTGGTAGTGGTGCATGCCTTTAATCCCAGCGCTAGAGAGGAATGTAAAATGGGAAGAAACAGTTCTTAGACACAGTCTCATTCTGAGATTCCTGGAGGCAGGATCGCCATTTCAGACTGAGGGAGAGGTAAAAATCAGTAGTTGGCTGTTTTGCTTTTCTGACCTTCAGATTGAGCCCCGATTTCTGTCTCTGGGTTTTTATTAATTGTGCTACACTGTCTTCATAGCAATAGAAACCCTAACTCAGACAACACTAGATTTAATGCTTGGGTAAGATGTCAGTGTGTGGGGATCCATCTTTTACCCTGTACCCCAATGAATAGCTTATCATCATCAACCCACTGCTGACTGTTCCGTCATTTCTCAAACTGGTTTGAAACGCACTGTTTCTTAGTCTGTTTTGTAATGCTGTAAGAGAGTTCCTGAGACTGCGCTCCTTGTAGAACAGAAAAGGATTTCACAATTCTAGAAGCTGGGAAGTGAAAGATTGAGGTTCCTTTTTGCTTTATCATCCATCACATGGCAGGAAGAGGAAGAGCAAAGTGACCCTGACAAACAGCTTTCTGATGCTCAGTTTTGATTGACAGCTTGACTGGATCAAGATTAACCTAGGAGACAGCCTTCTGGGCTTGTCTGTGAGGGAGTTTCTAGAACAGACTGAGTGGGGCTGGAAAGATGGCTCAAGAGCTAAGAGCATTTGCAGCTCTCTAGCTGGCCTGAGTTTGAGTCTTAGCACCTGCATCAAGCTGCTCACAACCACATGTAACTTCTGCTCCAGGGAAATCACTGCTCTCTTCTGGCCTCTAGGAGCACCTACACAGATGTAGCAGATACATACATGAATTTAAAAAAAAAAAAAAAAAACAGTTTCCCCAAAGCATTATTGACTGGGTTAACCAGACTGGGTACCCAGAATGGGAAAAAAAAAAAAAAAAAGCAAGTGAGGAGTTGGGGAGAGGGCTCCGTGGTCAGGAGTACTTGCTGCTCTTGCAGAGGATCCAGGTTTAGTTCCCAGGATCACATGGTGGCTCACAATGGACTCCAGTTCCAGAGGCTCTGATGGGCTAGGGCCTCTGTGAGTACCTTTGTCTACACACACACACACTTGCATGCAAACAAAATACTCATATGCATAATATATAAAATAAATACGTATATTTTTAAGTGAGCTAAGTGCCTCTTTACCTGCGCATTCAGCTCCCTCTGCCTTTTGATGACAGTTGCCACGTGACTGGCTGCCAGCCACCATGCCTTCCCCACCACCACGACCCCCCTTACACTATGAGCCAAGATAATCTTTTCTTCCTTGAGATGCTTCATCAGGTGTTTCGTCACGGCAAGAAGACAAGTAACTAATACAGGCTCCTTTTTACGATGCCCCTAACTTATTCATGACAGTGAATCTCTTGTGAGCTAAACTCCAGTGCAGGCCCTCCCAGTGCTGTCACAGCAGGGATTGTGTTTCCAGTACATAAATTCCGGGAGACACATTCAAGCCACAGCACTGTGCAAATGAAGTTCTGCAGGCTATAAAAATATGTGCTTTGTAGCTTAAGGCATCAAGTTTTATGGCGATGCCACAGAACTGCAAACATTGGGGATCAGCTCAATGGCCAGCATCATGCATCAACACTGGCATTCTCTACTCACTGTGGTTATTTGTACGGGGGGGGGGACTTTTGTGTGTGTGACAAATGTTTCTGATACAAGACAACTGCTAACAATGTCTGTCAAAGAAGCTCAGAAACCGACATACCTTTCCAATAATGAGTCCCATAAGAGAATTATTAAGAATTTGAAGAGGTCATTTAAATGTACAGTTGTCCATTATATATTAGGTAGGTCCTTTTCTATGTTTGGTCTTTAAGTAACCCAGGCCTCAGTAGGTTCTGGGGTGAGTACCCAAGAACATTCAGATTACACTGAGTCTGGAGTTTGCCTGTTTGCCTGCCGCTGGTACCACTGTGGCCTTGTGTTCACTGCTTCCATCTCCCTTGTCCGCCCCTTCTCATGCCTCAGAAACAGCTGCCATCACACAGTGATGTCACACCAATTTACAGACACTGGACTGGATGTGTAAGGGAGGAAGGTTCAAATGATGGCTGTTGTGGCGTGGGCATCAGATAGACTGACCCCAAAGGTAGATGAACAGTGTATAGCAGGAAACGGAATTAGTCAATATTGGACGTCTCTTCTCTCCCCTCTCCTCTATGCACGCTAGTTATCCCCAGCTTCATCAGTATCTTGAGGGAAAACTCATTAGTAACATAAACTAGATGGGCACCTGAGCTGAGCAGACACTGCTCTGTGGGAGCAATGGGGAAAGTGCCATGCAGGGGAGGGCGGCTGCCAACCTGAGCCAGGGGTCCCCTCGCCGGGCGCTGGGTTCCAGCCATCCAGCAGCCATCTTTCTCAGAAAACCCCCTGTTCCCAGGTCAAGCTCTTCCTACACAGTCCCCTCTAGGAACCAGAAGACATTTCCCAGTATGGGGAGGAAGAGGCGTGTCCACTCTCACCCTAGGCAAACATAGGGGGAGTTTGTTTGTTTGTCGGTTTCATCCCCTTTGTTCTTCACACCTGGCAAAGTTCGGGTACCACATCGTTTATCTGTGCTTGTTTCAGTGTAAAACTTGCCTTTCTTTCTTCCTTGCCTAACTTTCCCTTTTCCCCACTGGGTCCCACGTAAAAGCTAGGATTAGTTTGCGCTTCCGGTACGTTGTTCATATCCACAGAGCAAGTCTTCAACTCATGTTAGCTCATGGTTTATTTGCAGATCATACCCAGCAGCCTCCGCATCCTGGGTGCCTGGGCTAGCATTTAGCCCTAGCGGTTGCTTTGCGCACTCCTGCTTAGACCCTAGAAATAAGACAAGAAGATTGCTGTGGTCGTTTCAATCCTTATATAGATCAGGTGACTGTGTCCCTTCCCCAGGCTGAAGGGATGTGATCTCACACTGGGATTATTGTTCACAGAGGGTCCAGGTGAGGGGCGCAATCCATTACTGCTGGGACTCAACCCAAACTGAACCTTGCAGTCACTTCTCAATGGCAATGAGACAATGACATCACTGCAGAGACCGTACAAAGGGCCCACTATTTTTCTAGATTCTCTAAGGAGAATTACTTTTTAAGCTCGTTCTTGCTGTGTTAGGTGTATAATGTCATTACCCAGGCTCTCTCAGATTCAGTTCAAGGGTATAGATGATTTGTAGATTCCCTCAAGTCACAGAGGAAGCTGAGGCCTGTTTTGCTGAGGGTAAGGGAACAACTCAATTTGGAAGAAAAGCAGATTTCCCAGGTAATTGAAGGTTATATTGACCTCCCTCTCCTGTGGGTCTAGTTTCTGAATGTCTCACACAGATTCTCAGTGACAGCCCCTTATCCTTATCGTTGTTAATACCCACAGAGCATTGCTCTGAAGATTTATTGCTTTAAAAAAGGTGCTGATTTCTCAAAATCTCAAAGGGCTGTCGTCAAGTTTCATGTAAAGACCATGATCCGATGAATTTTCGTCTGCACAGCTTGAAGACATGGGCGAGCAGTGCAAACTGCTGGATAGTTATTATCACACTTGTTTACATGGATTGAGGCTTGTGTGTGCCAGAGATGAGGCTGAATTCTATGCATAAATGAGCTCCTTTCGTCTTCATAGCAAACATCTGAGGAAAGGAGAATCATTTTAAACTTGTTTGGGCTGTTGTTTAGTTCATGTTCCTGTGCGTGTGTGGGAGTATGACCATACATGCATGCATGTGTGTGTGTGTGTGTTTGTGTGTGCGTGTGGTGCAGGCATGTGAAGATGTGGTGTGGGACAACGATCTGTATTCTGTTAATTATATTTTAAATAAATGCTGATTGGCCAGCAACCAGACAGGTAGGTCAGTGAGAACAGGAGAATTCGGGGAAGAAGGAAGCTTTTTCTGTAGCCCTGGCCCAGCCACAGAGCAAGCAAGATGTGACTGCCTTGCTGAAAAAAGTACTGAGCCATGTGGCTAACATAGACAAGAATAATGGGCTAATATAAGTTATGAGTTAATAAGAAGCTTGAGCTAATGGGCCAATCAGTTTATAACTAATGTAGACCTCTGTGTGATTTCTTTGGGACTTAACGGCTGCGGGGACCAGGTGGGACAGAAAACTCAGTCAACAAATGGTGTCCAACGTGTGGACAACTGCATCCTCATAAGCCTGAGAAAGCATGGGAAGTAATTCTAGACTTAAAATAATAGAGTTAAGAACGGCTTATTGATAGCAGTATTTTCTCAGATGGGCTCTGTTTGCTAGCAGCAATTGTGTCTCATTTAAGCGAGGCTTCCTGACTCAGCTGTAGCTGTAAAACCTTGCAGCTCTTTTAAGAGGCCCTGCCACAAAACACTTAAATGGTGTTGATGAAAAGCTGACCGCATGCTTCTTGGTTTTCAGCTGTAGCAGGAAAAAAGCCATGCCATTTTAAAATACTGACTTTCTAGGCCATCCTGCCAGCCCAAACTTTGACTCTTTTAGGCAGGAGGTCCATCTACAAAGCATTTGAGTGTGGTTTGTGAGCAGACTTCTGCAGCTTGCTTGGTGGCAGGGACCTTGAAACACCATAGAATTGTGGCAATATATATACATGGCTATAGCCGGTACCTCTGCCATGAGGCTGGAATCTCAGAAAGCTAAGGAATGGGCTGAATCCAGCCATCAAAGCCACGGCTTTGATCCTTTCCATATTGCTTAACAAATTAAAGACTCACATGGTCAGAAAAAGAGATATACAGTAAAGAGAGATTCAAAGACAAAGAAAATCTCTAAATGTTTTACAGTGTGTTAAAAATATATGCAAGCTTGGGAGAGTAAAGAAAAGGTTAAAGTCCTTAAAATAAAAAGGAAAGAGAGTAGTTGGGTGTGGTGGTATACACCTTTAATCCCAACACTTGGGAGACAGGCAGGCAAACCTCTGTGAGTTCATGGTATGGTGGCACATGCCTTTAATTCCAACACTTGGGAGGCAGAGGCAGGCAGATCTCTGTGAATTCAAGGACAGCCTGGTTTACAAAGGAAGTTCCAGGACAGTCCAAGATACACAAAGAACCTGTCTCAAAAAGCCAAAAATTAAAAGTAAAAATAAAAGAGATAAAGGTTAAAATAAAGCCACATAAAGATGAAAAAATACAGAGAGTCTGGATACTGTATGTTATTATGTTCTCTTTGAATTGTTTGAATGCTGAGGAAGGAGCAACAGCTGCTAAAAGATATTTGCTTATAAATGCTGCTGAATTAATCTAAGATAGGTGTTTTGAAAACACCCTTGACTTCAAAATTGAACTCAAATGATAGGTTACTTTGGAGAAGAGGTTTTGCTTTTGTTTCCACAGAAAATGATAGACTATGGATTCATTCTGAGTTAAAAAAAAAAATCAGGTTTGATCAAGGAAGACCACCTGAGAAATCTCTGGTAGGAACAGAGGGCCCAGACATCTGAGTTCTACATCCAGAACAGATTCAAAACTGATGCCTGAGATGATCAAGCCTCACAAGATGCTCCAGTCAGGACTTGATCATAATTCTAAATTTTCTTTATGTTTCCATAAGATTATCAGTGCCCCCAACCAGCAGGAAGTAGCCTGGAAAATTATGCCCACATGCCCAAAAAATGGACTATGGATTTTCCTTTGTTTAGAATGTTGGTTACAAGTTGTTATGGTAAGGAGAAAAGCTGAACAAAGGATATTAGATTCAGAGTTCTTGCTTTTAAAGAAAAAAAAAAAAGAGGGGGAAGTAGTGTGGGACAATGGTCTGTATTCTGTCAATTATATTTTAAATAAATGCTGACTGGCCAGCAACCAGACAGGAAGTAGAGGCAGGTCAATGAGAACAGGAGAATTCTGGGAAGAGGGAAGCTTTTTCTGCAGCCCTGGCCCAGCCACAGAGCAAGCAAGATGTGACTGCCTTGCTGAAAAAGGTACTGGGCCATGTGGCTAACGTAGACAAGAATAATGGGCTAATATAAGTTATAAGAGTTAATAAGAAGCTTGAGCTAATGGGTCAATCAAGTTTATAACTAATATAGTACTCTGTGTGATTTCTTTGGGACTTAACGACTGTGGGGACCAGGCAGGACAGAAACCTCTGACAACAAGGATGAGAGGATTTGCATTTATGCATTCATGCATAGAGGCCAGAGCATTCTGTGGTCCAGGCTCTTATCACTGGCATGGACAAGCAATGGCTATCAGTAAACTATGATTGCTATAAAAGCAAACTCTGGTAGCTTGTGTTGCATAATTCAGGGCTACCACACTTGTTAGAATTAACAAATTTGTCAAGATCCTTTGTAGAAGGCACATTTGTTGACTTTTTTTTTTTTAGATGACTAAAGTGTGTTGTTTAGGCTAAGGAGATAGTTCAGTCTGTAATGTTCTTGTCTTGTAACCATGAGGGCCTGTGTTTAGTTCCCAGAATCCACATAAAAAAGCTAGGTGTGGTGTATGTATTCAGTAATTCTAGTGTTAGGGAGGCAGACATAAACAGATCCCCAAGGCTTGCTGGCCAGCCAGTCCAGACTATTTAGTAGCTCCAGACCAAGTTCTTGTCTCATTAAAGGAAAAAGAGAAGAGAAGGGAAGGGAAGGGGAAGGGGAAGGGAAGGGGAAGAAAAGAAAAGAAAAGAAAATTACTCAGTAGCTGAGGCACTGGCTGCTCTTCTGGAGAACTTGGGTTGGATTCCCAGTACCCATATAGCAGCTCACTGCAGTCTCTAACTCCAGTTCCCGGGGCTTGATGCCCTCTTCTGGTCTCCTTCAGTACTGCCTATATGTAGTGCCCAGAGACAGGTAAGCAAAACTCTCATACACATAAAATAAATATAAAGGTTAGAGACAAAAGATGGATGGTACCCAAGGAATGACACTGAGGTTGTTCTCCGGCCCCCGTACACATGTGCACACATGTGAACTTGCAACTGTACACATATGCTTACCCCACCCCACGTCATACACACAATATCAAGTGTGACCTCTTCCATCAACCCCGTTAGAATCTGCCATTGTCTAAATATGTGTGTCCTACCCAAACACCTGTGTTAAAATGCTAATCCTCAAAATAAAGTGTGTGTGGGGGGGGGAGATGGGGCTTTGAGAAGCAATTAAATCCTAAAGTCCTTTCAGATCGCGTCAGTGGCCACACCCTCCTCACCCCTTCCACGGTATGAAGACACTGTGAGGGTATATGGCAGTGGGTCTCCCCAGACACTGAACAGAGCAGAACCCTAACCTTAGACTTCCTTGCCTCCAAAATTGTGAGACATAGATTTCTATTATTAGCTAATTAGATTGTGATAGTTTGGTATGGCAGATAGATGAGGCAACATCTAAGAACTAAACTTTTCATACAGGAGTCCAGCCCATTTCTGAATTCCAGCATGATCCAAATGCTTGAGCAGGCATCAAACAAAAGGCTGTGACCAGCAGTGCTTTTAGAAACTGAGCTAACATGTAGTCACAGTTCCTGATCAGAATTTTCCTCTGATAACTGCTGCCCTGGGGTTTCCCTCGGTCATTCCGCTGATTGGCATCTTGTGGATGTTTCCTGAACCACTCATGGGGAACTTGTTCAGGCATGTTTTCTAACCGAGACTCACCTAGAGTGTGACCTTACCCCATAGCCACTGGTGTTCCTAGCCCACAACTGTGTCCACTCTGAAATTACCTTAAATTCTCATCTGTTCAGTGTAAGAAGGATGGGCGGGGGTTGGAGAGATGGCTCAGCATTAAAAGCTCTAACTGTTCTTGCAGAGGTCCTGAGTTCCATTCCAGAAACCTCATCTGGCAGCTCACAACAGCCTATAACTCCAGATCCAAGGGGCCTGACGCCCTCTTCTGGCCTCTATGTGCAACTGCACTCCCATATGCACAGATCCATGCATAGATACACAGATAAAAATAAGAGTAGTGGATGGTGTGCTGGCTATTTGGAGGATCCATCCCACATAATACTGCCCAAAGTTGTGTGGAAAACCACTACTGACTTAAAACAGCTAACATAAGTTGTCTACTTGGGGCCAGGTACTGTGCTGGGTGCTCTAGTGTGTTATTCTTAGTCTCATTTTTATAGAAGAATAAGCTGAGGCTTGGAGTGGGCAGTGAGCCCACACCAAGCTGTGCAGCCACACACAGATGTGAGTGGTCTGTAGTCCGCCTGGCTTCACAG
The DNA here is from genome assembly GCA_028555095.1 of Dicrostonyx torquatus. NCBI lineage: Eukaryota > Metazoa > Chordata > Mammalia > Rodentia > Cricetidae > Dicrostonyx > Dicrostonyx torquatus. The sequence continues at coordinate 8,715,442 of JAQHUG010000043.1, forward strand.
TTTGAGCTTTGGGGGCCCGCTGTACTGCTCTCCAATGGATGCCTGGAAGCTAAAGACTAGAAAAGTTCAGGAAGTTTCCATGGAACAAGCAGAAGTCGAGCTGGACACTGAAAATTTCATGGAGGAAGAAGGCGGTGAGAAAACCACAGAGCTGGCCCATGCTTCTGCTCTCTCCACAGTGCAGGAGACAAGGTGAATAAGACCGTTTTGTGGGTGGCATTGCTAATTAATTTAAATTCAGCACTTGCCTTGCCATTTGAGCTTAATCTTATTATAGCATATCTCCCTGCATTTCTTTTGTTTGTGCAGATTTTGCAGGCAGGGATTTTCAAGTCAATCAAAGTGCATCTGTGCTAAGAGAAATTACTTTCGTAGGCATTAAAACAACTGGTCCAACTCTGTATTCTCTAAACCAACAATTTAATTCCCGTCACAAAGGTACAAGAGTGACGCACTATAGGAAGGAAAGCCTATACACATACCTGCCTCTCTCTTACTCCCAGCACATGGTACGGAGTCCCGGAGAATAAATTCACAGTGTTTGGAGGAATAGCTGGGGACAGCACATCCAGCTTGAGCTTGGCTCAGGGACAGCACCCTTGACTTATGACTTGCCCTGCATGGTAAGTGTGTATTTCCATAACCCAGAGCTAACAGCCAGAGAAAGAAGTCTGACGTGAAATATCCCACATCTGACATTAGGGCATGCCATCCCTCTTTTTCTGCTTGGCATCATCTTGCTATGAAAGCACCTCTTGTAAAATACAATTTCTGAACGTTGTTTCTGAGTGGTTGAACTTCCTCCAGCTTCTTGAATCTGTGTCCTTGTCTGTAAGGCATTCTCCTCCTTCCCATTTTCAATACTCTTGTCTTTTCTTCTTCTTTTTTTTTTCCTAAAGTAATTTCCCCAAAGACATCTTTCAGTCCATGTAAGATGGAAATGACTTCATTTTTCTTTAGCATCTTCAAAAGAACTTTTTCTATTTCAAGAAAGCTGAGATCAAGTGATTTGTCCTCTGTACATCTGGCAACCCATCCTGTCTGTTCTCTTCAGAAGAAGCATCACTGTCAGCAGACATGGACTCAGCCTAGCATCTACCCTAGTACCAACCGGTCCAGATCCTTGAGCTCACAGATGAGGGGCACAAAACAATCTGCACAGAACATTGAGTTGTCATTGGTGGATGTGAAAAACATTTGACATCTTGTGGCCCAGAACAGGAAGCAGACAGGCCTGTTGTTGCCAGTTCTCTGATCACGTGGGAGCAAGCCTTGGAGTGTAACTAGCATCAGTACAAAACAGAGACAGAACAAAGCCAATTCCTTACACAGTCATGGTTGTCCCTATAGCGCACGGTGTCTCAGGTGTCCATGTTACCTAATAAGGCTGCAAACCAGTCAACAGAATCACATCCATCTTGGTGTATTAGCTAAGTCAGGGTGGACAACTGGAACCATACAAAGTGCTTTTCGCAAGCTTATTTTGTATTGTAGTGTGAAGCAGGCCCAGAGGCAGATGACTGCCTCCCGTGTGGTTCTGCTGAGTTTGTAGAAGCCTAAGGTTTGGATATCAAGGGTGGTGGTGCACGCCTGTAGTCCTGGGACTCGGGAGACTGAAGTGAAGTCATCCTGGGCTACAGAGCAAGACTCCGCCCCTAAAGCGTTGCCATCCTCCTCATGAAGCTGACAGGGAGCAAGGAGAATGGGGACATGCTTGCTTTTTAGAAACTTTGGTCTGGAAATTACAGAAATAAAATCCACTCTCTCCTAGTTAAATCACAGTCACATGGTCATGGTAGCATAAAGGAGCCCAGGAAAATAAATGCACAAATATCTGGTAACTCTCAGCCACAGATAGGATGCTGGTAAGGCTAGCAACACAGCGTGGGGCCGTGCTAACAGAGAGGCCACATGGGGTTAGCTCCATTCCCTGCTCCTAGGTGCCTAACTTCTACCTCCTTCTGTCCCAGACTCTGTTCCCTTTCTCCAGCCTCCTCCCACCTCTGGCACCTTTACCACATTCCCAGCGAGCAAACTCCTTCCAGCAGGCACCAGTGAGCAGTAAAGATTTCATGAGAGAACCCCTGTGATGGCAGAAATGCAAGCACATCTTCCACGACGCAGCTGTGCCTCACCTGTCACTCTTCTCTGGCCAAGCACCAACAGCCCCTGAAAGTTCCAGTGCCCTCTCTGCCCACTCTGCAAAACAGAAACCTGGTAGGAAACCGCAAATCAATGATACATTTTCCCTCTTCCAGCACAGCCCTTAAGAAACTTAGAAAATTCTTCACTGAACAAGAAAGGTCTCTTCTTGGGACAGGGTTGGGTGTGGAGTTTGCTCCTAAGACTTTTTCTTTTTTTGCCAGAAAAATTTATTTAAGTGGAAAAAAGACCAGAAGGGTATCCTGAAGTATTAAGTATTTATCTCTCTTAAAAGGTTTTTTCTTCTTTTGTACTTTTCTAGGATTTAATTTTTGTTTCTGTATATTTCAAAAGTTCTGTAAAATACGTGATCTATTTCTTTAGTAATTTAATATATATATAGACTTTTAACCTTTCTCCAACATCACTGATCATTATAGAAATGCAAATCAAAGCCACAGTAATGTAGTGATTCAAACTCATTAGGAGAGCTACACTTTCACACACACACACACACACACACACACACACACACACACACACATACACACCCCAGAAAACAAGAGTCATTATTGACCATATTGAGTCATATTGTCCATTTCTGTTGCCATAACAAAAATAACTGAGGTTGGATATTTTATAAAGAAAACAGGCCTATTTAACTTTCAGTTTGGGAGGCTGAAGTTCAAGGCTAGGCGGCCTATCTATTCAGCCTCTGGCACAGGGCCCCCTTTGGGTGAGAAATATCACGGCCAATGGTTTTATGGTGACAGGTCATGCCCAATGGAGAGACCACATGCCATGACAGGAAGTCAGAGCCTGGGGGTGAAGGGTTAGTTCTGTTCATATATAAACACACACCACCTCAAAAGAAGTAACCATGACCCAAAGAGAACTACCTAATCTCCCAGAGCGATGCCTAATGATCTACACAGCCTCGCCTCCCAAGGTCTCTACCTCTCTCAATGTCATCACAGTGAGAAGCTAGCTTTGCACATGAACCCTCGGGAGCTACGCCCAAACCTTACCCAAGCTGAAGGCTGAGAATGTGGAGAGAAGGATGCTGCTGTCTCCCTGGTAAAAATAGTACCCTCAGTGGAAAACAATATGGAGACTGCTGCCAAAACCAAACATGGAATTGCCATATGATCTTGTAATTCTCTGTACACACCCCGTAGAGTTTGGAGTTTGCACACCTATGATCATTGGCAGCAATATTCCATAACCAGATGGTGGAAGCAACTCGAGATCGTTATTTAGAGATGAATGCATGAGCCACATGTAGCAAAGGTGAATGGAATATCTTTTAGCCTTGATCAAGAAGTTGGCTCTGGAACTTGCTGGGTCCAGGATGAGCCTTAAAGGCATTGTGCTAAGTGAAATAAGCAGGTGATAAAAGTACAATACTGTATGATTGCACTTATCTGAGCTTCCTAGAGAACTAACATTCACAAAGACATAATTAACAGTAAAGCAGTTACCAAGAGCTGGTGCATGGTAACGATGGGAGTTATGGTTTAATGAGCATAGAGTTTCGGGTGATGAAAAGGTTCTGGGAACAGGTGAAGGTCACAGCTACACAGCCACGCGAAGGTGTCATGCCATGAGCTGTGCACTTAAAAATGGGTAATTTTATGCTGTGTATATTATATTATTTATTTAATTAATAAATTTTTGGTTTTTTTTTTTAATTTTTGGTTTTTTTGAGACAAAGTTTCTTTGTGTAGTCCTGGCTGTCCTAAAACTTGCACTAGAGACCAGGCTGGCATTAAACTTAGAGATCCACCTGCCTCTGCCTCCTGAGTGCTGGAATTAAAGGTGTATACAATGCCTGGTGGGTTTTTGTTGTTGTTGTTTTGGTTTTGGGGGTTTTTTGTTTTGTTTTTTAATTTTAAAAAAATGTATCTTCCCATAGACAGCTTTACCTCAGTTTTTTGACTTGGTAGCTCATGATATCTAGAAACCATATATTTGGGGGACATGGTCAAAGGATGCTATCAACTTGCATGAAAAGGTTTTTATGAAACTCAGTACTATGTTCAGTAAATATAAGTCAAACAATAGTAATGATGATAGTAGTAAGTCTGGAGAGATGGTTCTGCAGCGATAAGAACTGTCTGATCTTCCAGAGTACCTGTGTGGATTTTTACCACCCACACAGAGGCTCAAAACAGTTTCAGGGGATCCAATGCCCTCTTCTGGGCTCCTCGGGGAACTAGGCACACAAGTGGTACACAGACATAAATGCAGCCAAAACACCCATACACATAATTTTACATAAAAAGTAAAATTAAAATTAAAAACAAGTTTTAAAAAAACAGATATAATTTAGTCATTCCATCTGCTCATTATTCATTTTTAAACTGAATTTGTAAATGGCATTAAGAACACGCCACCTGTATTTATACAAGGCTTAGGGAGTTAATAGATATGGCTCATTTTCTTTGGGGATTTCCTATCCAGTAAGTAAAAAGGAACTAATTACAGTGTGGAGTGAGAGGAGACAATGGGCCAAGTACGAGGAACAAGCAGGGTCTGCCTCCTGGGTTTTCAAGAGGGTTCCTTGATGCAGTTAAGCTAAACCTTAAAGAAATGAAGGTGAACACAGAGCTGCCTTAGAAAGCAGGGGTGAAGAGAGAGAGAGGAGGGTGCTGGGGTAGGAGCAAGCCAAAGGAGCCACTAGTCCCACCCCATGGGGCTCCCAACTGGTCACAGGACGTCGCAGGACATCGATCACGTTGGTTGAATGAAGACAGGAAAGCAGTGTCAGGCCATGATACGATGGTCTTGTTTTTACAGGGAGGATGACACAGAGATGGGACTGAGCTCAGAAAGCCATGCCAAAATCAACGGAGCATCAGAGACGTTGGCCGGCTCTGTGGTAAAATCGGAGCACACCGGAGCTTCCTGGGCAAGCTGGGCTTGGACCTGTGCCCGTCAGTGCCTGATTGCAGGCAGCTGTGAGGTTTGTGGTCCGACAAGGCAAAGAGTAGAAGCCATTTTCATTAAATGCGAACACCTAAGCAATGTTTCTCGTCCCACCTTGGACTCAGCCAATCTGCCACAGATCTATTTCTAGAGGCTGCCGGGAGACTAGTACACAGCCGAGTAGCTACCACTGTGGCCCGAATAGAATATGCTGGATGCTGGAAATCCATGTCAGTCATTCCATGTCAGGGAGACCACGAAAAGGAGTCAGAGGTTGTAGACGCTTATCTCTTGACCCTGGACAAGCTCAAGGACAACTCGTCACCCATCGTGTTGTCCACGATGTGAGGCACCCTTGTCCTTCGGTATCTCTGTTCTTTGAAGCCTCCACCACGTCCTGCCTCCTGCTTTCTCTTGAGTACTTCTGCCCTAGGTCCTTGAGATTCCTCTCCACACCTGCTGCCTCCCTTAAAGAACCTATATCCCAGTTCTGAAAACCACACAACAGCTAAGATCCACATGCTTTCCCAGCGGTCTCTCATCTGTCCGCAGCTGGGACAGAAAGCTGTGAACATCCCTGCGCTTTCGGGGAAAACCCCAAACACAACCCCTCTTGTGTTCCAAGTTCCCAGGATCCAAGTACCTTTAGTGAGTCAGGCCCTGACATGATCTACTCACAAGATCACGATCTTCTTCCCCCTCTTTGGAAGGCTCCTCATTTCCCGCAGGTGGGAATCCCCTGCCTGGGGTCAGGGCACCCAGGTCTTGAAATTACAAAGCCCTGGTTGCTTTCCTGGAAAGAAAGGGAGGGAATTCCCTGTCTTTCGTTTCTGCTCCTCCCTCTGCACAGGAAAACAGAAGGTCCAGCCATTTCTCAATATCTCACCTCCCTGCCCACAGAGTCTCACTTTCTGTTCTGTGCAGAGAGATCAGCTGGCATCCCCAGCCTTGCACCATCAAGCCTGCTGAAGCCACTGATCCCAGCACCTAGTAATTTACTCAGAGCTCTTTCCTGGGCCTCTGCCTGTAGCTCATGGGCACTCCTGCCTGAGAAACTAGCACTGTTGCTGGATGGCACCTCCCAGTCTTTCCCACCTATACTCCTGGTGTTCCCCCAGCACCCCACTGTCTGATCTGATTGTAAGGCCACACGGTGGCAAATGGCTGAAGGCTAGGAATCTGAGCTTCATGTCCCTCTTTCCTCTCATGTGTCTGAAACTACTTTGGTCCAGGCATGTGAGGAAATCGGCTGTCTCCAGACCTAGGCCAAGAGATCCTAGGATCTGATGGCCTGCAATCAGCTATGGAACCAAAGTATTTAACTTCCATGCTTTGGAAATGGCTGGGTGGCTCCATTGCTGTTCATAAAGGAAGGGCCCACAGCTGGCATTTCCCCAGAGATGGTAGAGTCATTGGCCCTACCTCCTCCAGATCCACTCATGGGTCTTTCTTGGCTCTCTTTGATGCATAACTCTGGAACATACCTTCATTTCCTTTGGGTTATTTAAGGAGTCTCCCAACCTCAGATTCTCTATATTATAGTTTTCTATTCTGGTGTGGCACCTGGTGAAGGCAAAGCCAAATTCTCTCTGAAGCCCAAACTTGGTCCAAGTTCTTCACAGAACGTTCTCAGCCAGGCTTGGTGGAGTGTATTCGTAATCTTAGCTACTCAGGAGGCAGAGGCAGGAGGGCAGCAAATGCAAGGCTGACCTGGGTCACACAGCAAATCTGAAGATGGCTCAGGTGACTTAGCAAGACCCCTGTTTTAAAATAAAAAAAAATTATAATTGATTTAAAAATATTATTATTGTTATTATCTGGGGGAGGGCATGTACACATGCATACACTAGTATGTGCATGCTACCGTGTGCGTGTGGAGGTCTGAGGGCACCTTTAAACAGCTGGGCCTCTCCCTCCATTTAGGATCTAGGAGTGAAACTCAGGTCGCTAGGCTTAAATGACTGGTGCTTTTACCCATTGAACCATCTTACCAACCTTAAAACAAATTTGTTCAAGGGTCAGACATAACTCAGTGATACAGTACTTTCCCAGAATGCTCTGGATCAGTACCTAGTAAAATGCATACACAAAAAGAAGATTCTCTAACATTGGGGTTTCCTTTTCCAGCCCAGCCCTACGATCTCAGGTCAAACCTCACTCTAGTCTTTCACCTGGCGCCCGGGATGTTTGGTGATGGTTTTAAGACCTCGTCTGCATGTCAGCTCCTCCTCATCCACCGATCCCCAGTCTAGAAGCTGTAACCGATCACCTCCTCTGGGTCGTAGCCCCAGGTTGGAGGGCGCCGCTCCATCCTGCGGCCGTTCCTGAGCATGCTCAGAGCATCTGCTGATCTGATGTATGTTTCCCAGATTTGTCGCCTCACCCGCATACCCAGGCCGGCAGATATTTTAAGCGCGTGAATCAGGGTGTCTGGCATGGCTTCCTCTACAGCAGAGCTCCGGCTGCAGGCATAATGAAGTTGGGAGGGGGAACAGTTCAACTTATCAAGGAGGAGCTTTGTGTCAGTAACTAGTCTGCCTGGCAACAGCACCGGGAAAGAAAGAAAGTCAAAGCCTGCACCCGGCCCCCAGATCAGCCTCTCCTGCATAGGTTTCCACCACTGGGGGTTGTCTACACTTTAAAGGAAGAGAAATTTCATCTATGCATGCTCCAAGGGATGTCTCCTGACGTGCCACGAGACAGGGAGACGCAATGAGCAGCAGTGTCACCAGGCTGTGGCCATCCATAGACCAGTTATGAATGAATCATAAGAAGTAAATCTCTGCACTAAGATAAGTGGCTGGAAAAGAATTGGCACAAGGCAGCACTAATAGACCTCTGCCACTGTGTGGGCACCTTGTTTGCAGGATGGGGCTGGAGACCAAGGGGGGCTTGCATTCCTTTCCATTCCCAGTCTCCTGAGCAGACACTGGTGAAATAATCCTCTGCAGAAGGAGGGACAGAGCCGATAAAGGTCTGGAGGGGACTTCCCAACACTTGAGGTGACTTCAAGACAATCTCAGTGTGGAGGGCAGTGACTGACACAGGCAAAGCTGAACCAGGGTGTGCTGGATAGGATCTGGCCCTAGTTCTGGGGATACAGAACGTATCCTAAAATTATGTCTCCTTTCCCCTCCTCGGCATCCTTTCTATCATCTGGAGAATGAGCCAGTGCTCCCACAGAAGTCTTCCTGGGTCTGGCATTCTAGGATTCCAAAGTCAAAGATAGTATTACCATCCAAAGAAAGCAAAATGTTTAAGACATGCCCATAAATGTTTATACGTCAGATACCTGAATCCTAAGAGTCTCCCTTAGAGCTCACACAAGCCTTCAGGCTTCAGTGTCCCCAACTATATATCAGCTGTAGTATCTGGGATGCATTTACATTTTTAGCATCAATGTAATTCTATTTGGTTTCATGCCACAGGAAGTTCAAGCCTGATTCAATTAAGGAGTTTTATAAAATGAGTTTTTGAAAAGGAAAGACAATGCATTGCATATGTCACCCCATTGTACTTTACATTGATATCCAGTCAGGCACATTGGGGGTGTCGTGTGCTCTGGTCCAAGAATCTGTTAGCAATCCACAGAGTCGAATATTTTACTGTCTTATTTGGAAGCATGGAATTTAGAAGCTGGCAGAAGCCTGGGAGATAGGCAGGCATGAGTTGTAAAACAAGAGCAAGAGGACTTTTGGGTTCACTCTTGCTCAGCTGCTCCTAATGTAGTCTTCACGGTGTAGGACTGAAAATCAAGCAGGAAAAAAAAGCCATCTCTTAAGCCTGGTGGTCAGCAGCAACATAAGACAGAATGGGAAACAGTCTGCTCTTCTCTCCACTGAAAGCTTCCAGAGCGGCAGCGAAAATTCCTGCCTGTCAGAGAAGGGGCGGAGACGACTGTGCGGCTGAGAGGCAGCTGGAGAGCCGTCCCAGGTAACAGCTGCAGCTGGCTTTTACCAGCAAACCTACACCGCGGGAGCCGGATGGGAGACAACGCGGAACCCAAAGGAATGGAACTTTGCACCACTGTAAACAGAGGAAAGAGTATCAGTAAATGGCCAAAACCTCAGGGCTGGGTAGACAGGCTTGCTGGCAGCGGAGCCTCAGAGAGAAACTCAAACAAAAACATGAGAACAAAGATCCTGAGATGACCCAAGTTTGAGTAGTGGAGATAATCCCGAGCTACAAAACGGGAAGGCGTTGTTCAAATGCCAAATGTCCCCGTGGGCTCCTGTTGAAATCTCGGTCCCCGGCTGGTGTCGCTATTCTGGGAGGTGTTGTAAACTTTGAGAACTGGGACCTAGGTGGAGGAAGTGGATGGCAGGGGAGGAAGACATGCCTTTGAGGAGGGCACCTTGCCCATCCGTTTCTCCTCCTCCTCTTCCCTCGTCCTCATTGCTGTGAAGTGAGCGGCTTCCCTCAGTCGTGACGTTTCTCTGGAGTCGTGGGTCGAAAGGTGATGGAGTTGCCATGGCTGTGAAGAGTACTCGTAATCAATCCTGAGGGAAAAAAAATGGAGAATTTAGTTAAAAACTAGGAGAAGTAGACTTTGGAGATCAAGACTCCAGACTCAACACAGTGACTCTGAAATGCCTGGAGCTCTTTTTTATTTATGTAGCTGTGGCTGGGTGACCCTTTAAAGGAACCACATAGCAGTTCTGGCTACAGCCAACAGAATAGGAGAATGCAGAATGATCAGGACAGAATTGTTTTCTTTGGTCAATGTCATTAGCTATTAAAACTGGAAAGCAGGGCGATCAATGTCCCCTGTGCTTACAAGTCATTAAAGACACAGCATAGAGGGGTTAGAGCCATCCGAAATGTTACCAGAAATTACAGGGATACTTATTGTCTTACAAAATGGGATGGGCAGGCAGGGGTATTTGTATTGGGGACCAATGCTGAGAACAGCTCCCAGGTTCTCACTCTACGGCTTCCCAGCCTTCCGGTGAAGTTCATTGAGAATGGCTCTCCACAAGTCATTTTAGGCACCAATGCAGGCAGTGATACTCAACACAGGGAAAACAAAAGGCCCTCAACTGCATACTCTCTTAGGAGCAAGACATTCCTGTCCAGGAGCATCTCCCTCAACTTCCCCCCACATCTTGTCAGTCAGAACTGCATCACGGACTCCCAAGCCCAAAGCAATTGGCAACAGAAATGAAATCAAGAGACTAAGGGAAACTGATAAAGTTTGGATCTAAGGGTAAGGCCTTGCCCGGGGAAACATGGACATTGGTACAGGGAAAGGACTGGATAGGCACCACGAGGAAAGAAAGAGCAAGGCTCCAATCAGCACATGGGTGGCTCTGGTTAATGGCTGCAGAGAAAGGAGGCTGAGACGTCCCATCCTCCAGCAGCTCTTTGCTCTCTCCTTCAGTGTCAATCGTAACAGTGAAGTAACTATGGCCAACAGAAATGCTCAAGACTTCTTAAAGAGACAGTCTCAAGTCTCACTACTCTGACTCAGCAAGGGGCCCCTTCTAGCATGCTAAACTGCCCTTTCCCAGATACCGAGGCTCAGTGATGGTCGAATACCTCCCAGGAAATTAGATATGGCCAACTTGGGAATCATGAGACAGAGCCACTTTGGGAGACACAAGAAGGGTTTCAGAATCAGATCTGGTCTGGTTGTTGACCCAAATCTTTAACTTTGAGACAAATGGAAATGGTTTGAGACAATGGAAAATTTCTCTAGGCCCACCTTCAACAAACTTATTTTCGTATGTGTATTCCATCGAGGGGGACGGTATTCTGAGGGCTACCCCAACAATCAGTGAGGCATCGTGGAAGTTCATGAAAAATGGTGTTGTTCCAGGGGCTTTGGTCAAAGAAAAGTGAGTGACAGAAACCCATATTTTCTCTTACTGCTGTCATCTCACCTTGACACAGGCCAGAGGGAAGCCAGAGAAGAAGGCAAGGATGGGGAGAGAGGTGCAATGCCTGAGAGGACTAACCAATGATGCTGCTTAGTATCTGGGATGGGCTAGATGCTGACGGATGTTCTCATTGTTGTATTATCTGGATCCTAAAGGCAAGTTCTGGAAAAATACCACAGAGACAAGAGGCAAACGACATGCTCTAAAGCTCATGTTGGGGACCACAACTCCTGGTCTTCCTGTCCCTCTGTCTTTCATCTTCCTGACAGTGTAAATGCATTATGGGTCCCCTCTTAGGCACTATAGGTCCATGTGTTCTACTCTAACTAAACAGACCTGGCGTGTCCCAGACACTCAACATACAAATCTAACGGAAGCTGTGTTGATGACATACAAAGACATTGTCTTTCATCACGACATTGACAGAATACAGATCTTGAGTCATTTTCCCATAATGCTGAGGCCAGCTAAGCAGTTACTCTACCGACCATCTCTTCCCTGGGCTCACTAATGACTACCATGTGATTGATGACAGGCTACTAGTCTGTTCTAAATGCAAGAACCAGCATCTGTGGTCCATGGAAGCTTCCCCTAACTCAGAGACAAACTAGTGACACACAGAATTACAAACAGATCTGGGAAGTAGGAACCTTGGGATAGGCACCCACTCCCTGCGTCTGCTCATCTCTCTCCATTTCTTCTCGTGGTTTCAGACACTAGCCCTTTTCACTTTCTCCTCACTGAGAGCTGTGGACCCTATGGCCACCACCTATGGACTTAGCTACACTGAACCAGCAACCCCAAGCCCAGAGGGTGGAGTGCCCTCTCATCCTGGAAGAAAGCGGCTGAACTTCTGAAGCAAGTCAGGCTGCCTCACTCCTCATTTACTCCTGGAGAAACCTCTATATATGGCCTCTTGTCTTATTTCAGATATGGGTATTGTTTCCTGACTATTTGTTCCCCCAAATTGCCCTCTTCCAGGGGCTTGACTCACCATAGATCTGCCAAATGTTGGCCAATTTGTTAGGCAGGAATTACTCTATAAATTCCTTCTTGAGCTGGTGTGGTGGCTCAAGCCTTTAACCTGAGCATTAGGGAGGCAGAACCAGGGGGATCTCTGTAAGTGTGAAGACAGCCTAGTCTCCATAGTGAGTTCCAGGGTTCCATAGAGAGACCCTGTCTCAAAAAAACCAAAACAGAACAAAATCATCCCTATTATTTCTTTCAGGCAGTTGTTGAATGAGTCAGACTGGCGGCAGGGCGGGGCGGGGGAAAGATATGTGTTTTGATTCCTGGTTTGATAAGATTTCTCGTGCCCCCCTTTAGACATACCAAGAAGTCTCTTTCCTCCCACCCCCACCCCTTCTACTAACTTGTTTAAAGACAGGAGAGGACTATCGGAGGAAGGAGACTATTCTCTCAGTAACAAGAAATGTGTCAGCAACAGCAAATTAGTGTGGAAATTTCTAGATGATGGCAAAAGAGAGGAAGATTCAGTACACATTGTTTCTTCTAGAAGTAAGGCTTGCCTTTATTTAATGCATATGTAGAAGAACTTCTTGTCATCCGAGACTAGAGTTATTTACTTCAATTATCTTGGTGGGTTTCAATTCTGCCTCCTCCTCTTCTCTTGAAAGAAAGTACATTTTTATTAAGAAGGAAACCCACATCTCTTCTTGGATTAGCTACTTGTGATGTCATAGAAGAAAGAGTTTATCGACTGCCTCCTCCATAGGAGTGGGTGTAGGATCTTTGCTCAGATAACATTACCGAATTCTAGTTCACCTCAAAAGGGAACATCCTGAGCATCATACACTTAGGTAAGTGGTTCTAAGCCCAAGCCGTATGATCAAGTCACCTGGGGAGGGATGCATGCCTTGGGCCCCAGCCTGGAGACTCCAATTCAATTTGATGTAGGGTAAGACCCAGGCATTGGTGGTTTTTTAAAGTGCTCTAGCAAGACTTATGTGCATTGAGCTTGTAACCCACTACTTAGAGAACTGAGAAGTTTGCCTAGGCCTGGCTTTATGGTCCTGTGGAATAGAAAATTTTCTTCTGAAATGTCAAAGAAGATCCTTCAAATTGATTGGCTGTCTACAGCCAATGACACCCAGCTCTGAAGGTGAAAGAAAATCTTAACACACACACATGCACACACACATGTACACACATACTGTATGTGATGTAGCTTTGCATGCAAACTTCTGCTTCATCTCACACATTACAAAGCACTGTAGCAGCTACCTTGTCAAAATGCTTTCCCTGGCTTCCCCAGAATGCAGGGAGCGTCAAGTTAGCTACAAGTTGTGGATTAGTTGTTGCAATAACTACTCAGAGAAACAACTTAAAAGGAAAAGAAAGAAGAAAATTTATTTTTGTTCAGTTTTCAGAGTCAGTCATGCGTGGCTGGCTCTATTACTTTGGGCTTGAGGCAAGGCAGACCACTCCAGTGGTGAGAGAGTGGAGGGGGGAGCTATTCACATCATGACGGCCAGGAAATAGAAAGACACAGATGGAGACTCTGGAGAAGGACACCTGACAGCCTCTTCTGGCTTCTGCATGTTCACGCACAGGTGTGTGCATGCGCGGGCACACGCTCACAAACACACACACGCAGTCATTAACAGTTGATAAGCTGTGCTTGAAGCTCTGTGAAAAACACAAAAGCATGAAAAGACAAAATCATGAACTAGAAGAAAATGCTTGCAAAATGCATATCAAATAAAACATTTATAACCTAAAATATACAAAGACCTCTTCAAATTTTGCAAATTTTGTGTGTGTGTGTGTGTGTGTATATATATATATATATGTATATATATATATATATATATATATGACCTGACCAAAAATTGGACTAAAGGTCTAAACAGATACTCTATCAAAGAACATAAATAGCCAATAAGCATGCATCATAAATTAAAACAATAATGCAGTACCACTATATGCCTATATATGAATAACTAAAATTGATACATACATGCATACTAACATCAAGTCCTGCTGAAGGTGGAGAACAATAAAATAAAACAATAAAAATGGTAATTCCTTATCAATAGGGTGTCAACTCGTATAGCTGATTTGGAAGACAATTTAGCAGTAAAAATCTCAACACTGAATAACCACATGATCTAGCAAGCAAAAACTTATGTGTTTTCCAAAGTGCAGTGAAAAGTGTATGTTTGTGCAGTGGCATACAGCTGTCTATAATAACGGTTTTTAATTGTTCCAAACCCAAATCCATGTATCTGTCCTTCAGTAGGCTCTCCATGGTGATAATCTGTGTGGCTCCTGTCCAGTAGAATTACTCAACATGAAAAAGGAAGGAGTTTTCAGCCACAAAAGAAGAAAGAGATTTATGCATATTGTTAAATGAAAGAATCCAATCTAAGAAGCCTGCATAATTTATGATTCGAGCTATATAAATTTCTGGAGAAGGCAAAATTATAGATAGTGACTTACTTTTCTACTGCAGTAAAAAAGTACCATGGCCAAGGCAATTTATAGCAGAAAGCATTTAGTCTGGGGTTCATGGTTCCAGAGGAGAGTAGTCTATGATCATCAGGACAGGAAACATGGCAGCAGGCAGGTAGGCATGACTATGAAGCACTAACTGAGAGCTTACATGTTGAGACAACAACCATGAGGCAGAGAAAGAGAGACGCTGAAAATAGCATGGGCTTCTGAAATCTCAAAGCCCACCCTCGGTGACACACCTCCTCCAAAAAGACCGCACCTCCTAATCTTCCCCCAAACAGTTCTACGACTTCAGACCAAGCATTCAAACATGTTAGCCTATGGTGACCATTCTCATTCAAACCAACAGAGACAGAAAACGGACCATTGGTTACCAGGGATCCTGGGGGCAGGGGCAGAGATGACAAGGCAGATCACGAAGAATCTTGAGGCATATGAGTCTTCTGTGTAGCACCCTAATGGTACATATAAAATATCAGATATGTGTCAAACCTTACTGAATATATAACCCAAAGAGTGGACCCTGAGGTTAAGTATGCATTCTCATCTATAAAAAATAGATTCCCCCAAATGTTTCTAACCAATATGTTTTTCTAACTATGTTATAAGCCAATACTGGGCCAAACAAACTTATATGAGATGGGTAGACTCTATAAGACCTTAGGTTTTCACTTCTTATGTCACCAATATTTGAAAGTGGTACTAAATATCAAAGCTGTACTGAGACACAGAGGGTGGTCAGCTAAGCATTCTTACCCATGAGTACCAGTTGGCTCCCAAAATTCATGTCTCAGGAAGACTTATCAACCTCCTAGGCCACTAGCAAAGGATTAAGCCCTGGATTATAACAGCCTACTATGTTGCTGTTCCAGATTAAAGGCATGTTTGAGGGCTGTGGGTATGGATGAGTTGATAGAGAGCTTGCTTGGTCTATTTGATCACACCAGCACTGATTAAAACTGGGGATAGTTGCACATGATGGTAATCCCAGCATGCTGGAGGTAGAGGCAGGGTGATCAAGAATTTGAGGTCCTCTTTAGCTACATGGGACCTTGTGTCAGATAGCTATCTAGGTTGGTAAGTAGGTAAGTAGATAGACAAATGGATGGATGGATGAATGAATGGGTAGGTGGATGGATGGATGGATAGATAGATAGATAGATAGATAGATAGATAGATAGATAGATAGACAGACAGACAGAGATGGGTGGGTGGAAAGAGAAAGAGAGAGAAATTAAATCCCCAGCACTGTAATCATCATGATTATATTTAGTATTCTTTATAAAATTGCTTCTGTATCTTATGTCAAATGTATAAAGAACTTTCCTGGTCCAAAATTACTTTTTAATCCTTCAATTCTTTTTAATAATTAAATTATGTATGTATGTATGTGCATGTGTGTGTGCGTTTGTACACTTACACGCATGTGGGGAAATTCATGCATGTGCCATGACTAATGGTGCATGTAAGAGGCTAACTTGTGGGAGTCTGTTCTCTTTCCACCATGTAGATCCAGGGATTGAACTCGAGCCTTTAGACTTGATTATGGGCACCTTTACCCACTGAGCTATCTTGCTGGTCCTAATCCTCTGATCTCTTGGTTCCTGGGATATATGAATCAACACAGGATACCTAAAAGGCCACCGAAGATGCTGTTTCTAGGGTGTGTGGCCATGGGGCACTCTGAAGCATCCTGGGTGACATATAGGAACGGTAAAGACAAGTTCTTTATGGGACCACCCCCAGAGTAGAATCATGAGGAATATGTAGGAATTAGTCCAACAAATAGAGAACTAAAACCCAGCTCAGCTGGAGATTAGATTGAAGGGATAAGTGGGTAAGACAAGACTCAGGAGGTCACGGTGGCCTAGAGTTCTTAGAACCTTGAACTTCACTTTGAAAGTAAAGGAGGGCACTGGAGAACTTCAATGGGGCCAAGGGGTGCATGCTTAGGTTTCTGCTTTAGGAGCTGTCCTGGCCACAAGTGGTCATGGATTGGAATAGAGCCACCCTGGGTTGGCAAGAGCTCTTTGAACCCTTTCCTTGCGGGGGTCCCTTACCTCACATCACTTGTCCTGTAACTGATCACCAGCCCTGAAACCAAGTATCCTTTTAATTGCTTCTCCACAGTTTAGACTAAAATAGCAGCGAGCGTTCCAGGAAAGGGCGAAAGCTGCCAGTGCCTGATGCTAAGTGTGACTATCCAGAGCACTTGAGCCTCAGTCTGCTCAGCTGAAATCTGAGAGTGTGGAGATTCCCAGTCAGCTCAATGAGACAATCCTGTGGCTGGAAGGAAGCCCAGTGGTTGCTCTCCCACCCAGAATAGGAATCCTTCTCAAACACACCCAACAGGTGGTCTAAGGACTCCTGTTCGCCATTCTCCACCTTCAAAGGCAAGCTCCCAGGCCTCCTGTTCCCTTGGATCAGAAAGTTCTTTCTCATGTTGAGCCAAATTTTTCTTCCCAGGGACTTCTACCCATTAGTCAGCAATGCCTCCCTCCCACTGAGTCCTCTTTCCTCCAGGGAAAACCATTAGCTTCAGAGACCACAGGCATTAGGAAATGCTGACCTATAAATATGATATTCAAAATATTCAGTGGTTATAAATGGAGTGGATATATTAATACCAGTGAACACTTAAAAATACCCACACTGATGAATTTTGTGTCATGAGCATTTTAACACAATTAATTTTTTCACCTAAAATACGCAAAAAATAATGATAGTTCAGTCTGTAAAACGCTTGCCACGGAACTATGAGCTCTCAAGTTTGAACCCCACATTAAAAACATGGGTGTGGTGTCATCCCAGTCTGGGGAGGCCTATACAGACAGATTCCTAGAGCTCGCTGGCCAACCAGTCTACCCTAATTGATGAACTCCAGGGGAAGTGAGAGACCCTGTCTCAAAAAACAAGGTGGATGGCACCTGAGGAATGACACTCAGGTGTTCACACACACACACACACACACACACACACACACACACACACACCCCATATGCAAGCAATAACACACTGACCAGTTAAAAGAACATGACATGGTGCTTTGAAATTTAAATGCTTGCGCTCTTCAGAATGACACCGAATCTTTATCACACACCCCTCAAAACACCTTCTGACCTCATCTCACATGGCTTCCATCACTTTCTGTGTATCAGTCAGAGGCTCCATTTGTCTCCAGCCATAAAGTCCTTCCCTCTTTGGCTCCCTTTACCCTTTGATTCACTGGACCATCTGAAAGTAAATTAGGATCATTTATTCAGTTTACACCAGGACAAAAAAAAAATGAATCCCTTATTGCTTTTAAATCTGGTTCTCATGAAAGAGAGATTATGAAAATGTTTTCATTCCAACATGCTAAGACCTTAATCTTCGTAGAAGTCACTTTAACTTTAAAAGAGAAGTCTGGCATTGCTTACATGCATGACATTCTCAAAGAACTGATTTTTTTTTTTGGTTTTTCGAGACAGGGTTTCTCTGGAGCTTTGGAGCCTGTCCTGGAACTAGCTCTTGTAGACCAGGCTGGTCTCGAACTCACAAAGATCCGCCTGCCTCTGCCTCCTGAGTGCTGGGATTAAAGGCGTGCGCCACCACCGCCCAGCAAGAACTGATTTTTTTTTAAAAAAATGTATTAGAGGACCGGGAACAAGGGGAGTAAATGTAAATTTTTCTTTTAACAATAATAAAAAAATAAATAATAATAATTAAAAAAAAGACAGAGTTTCTCTGTGGCTTTGGAGCCTGTCCTGGAACTAGCTCTTGTAGACCAGGCTGGTCTTGAACTCACAGAGATCTGCCTGCCTCTGCCTCCTGAGTGCTGGGATTAAAGGCGTGCATCACCAAAAAAAAAAAATGTATTAGAATGGGAGGGGTCTGGGAGAACACTGGAAACCCAAAGGACTCTGTGACCCTTGGTTAGTTTTTCTACTTTGAGCTTCTCCTTCACCCTGGACAGAATGGCGATCCTCAAGAAAGCAAACACTGAATGCCAGTGAAAATAAAGAGACAGAAATCATGACAGCTCAGGAGAGAGAATGGAACTGGAAGTCATGGTATGAAGCAGACAACTGTCACGTGCTTTGTCTCCTATGCAGAATCACTGTGTGTGACAGAAGTAGAAAGGGAACCAAGAGAGGGAGACAAAGATCTCAAGGGGCAGGGAACAAAGAGCAGTGGAATATGTGTGCTGTGAAGTTAGAGGGTGGGCTGTTTAGCAAGAGGGACCAGCAAGAGGTGGGACTGGGGTGAGTGGGAGAAGCCATTGGGAGAGGGCTAAGAATGTGAGCCTATTTCCACCTTGTCTGACGGTCAGAGCGTTTAGAGGTTCCTAATTATTGTTGACAACCAGGGCTACACATCCTGATGTGGTTACTTGGTTCTTTTGATGTTAAGATGGCCCATACAGGTGGACCCACTCCATCCTGACAAATGGTCAGGATATGCAAGTGTATATCTGCTCCTTCTTTTGTAATAGGAGGTTACCTGGGGAGTGACTGCCTTCACAATACTTGGTCGAGGATGGCTTCACTGCCTAAATAACAGAATGCTAATGACTTGACGTCTCAAAGTGTTGAAGCAATCAACTGTTCAGTTGTCCTTTGTATCATGTTAAAGACATCTTCTGTTGCCTTCTTCCCCCTTTTGTACTGGGGTATAAAAGCGCGTATGGAAAATTAAACTCGCTGGTGATTTCAGTGTT
The DNA here is from genome assembly GCA_028555095.1 of Dicrostonyx torquatus. NCBI lineage: Eukaryota > Metazoa > Chordata > Mammalia > Rodentia > Cricetidae > Dicrostonyx > Dicrostonyx torquatus. Next base: position 8,734,567 of record JAQHUG010000043.1, read on the forward strand.
CACTGGAACTCCCTCCCAATACTATCCTATGTTTCCTGTTTTATTCTTTTATTCATGTCTTTGTACTCTTTACTTATTTTTCTGATCCCCACACCACTACCCTGGCAAGAGGTATTTTTGTTGAGGCTGGTCTGCAACTTACAATGACACCTGTGTAATCTTCTGTGACCTAGTTACCTTCTACCAGGCTCTGCCTCTTAAAGTGTCTACCAACTCAGGGCCATCATACCAGAGACCAACATCCCCGCATATTTAGGTGTGGTGGGAAACCATACCTAAATCTCAGCTCTGCACCAGCACATTGTCACTTCTCCTGAGGACGCCTGTATCCTGTAATGACCCCTTCAGCCCTGCCCTTTCCCACGTCTTTCTTACTTAAGAAGTCCCAAGCTGGTAGGTTAGGGTAGAACTCAGTGGCAACAGCACACACACATCTCTAAGGATAACCCACGTGAAATTCTGGACATCTTCTTGTGCTGGCCACATCTGTCTTAGGTTTCCGAGAACCAGTCAGGGGCTAATAGCTACTGCCTTGTTACAACAAACCTTTCTGAGTCCGGTCTGTGCCATTTACTGACTTCTTTCCCTCCCACAGTGGCTGTGTATTACAACAGAAAAGCCCGATGTCTGCCTAGGCATCTGGGCATGCATCCAGTGAAGATCACACAAGCAAAGACTGGCACCTGTGGGAAGCTCACTACAGTTCCACAAAACAAGAAAGTATAAGAAGATCCTAGGTGTTGTTGTTGTTTTTAAGTAGCTGGAAGACTCTGTTAGCTCCTACTTGGCAAAGGAAAGGAAGGTGAAATTGTTCTTTCCTCCTGTCCCTCCCTCTCCTGGTGCCGAGAACTGGGGAAGGGAGCATCTTTGGCAACCTGGAAGGCTATGATCGTGGATCATACACTGCAGGCCCAAATCTTATCTTGAGAAGTATGGCTCTCTAATCCTGGGGTTTGCAAAGCTTCGACTCTGGGCAGGATCTTGAGGCAGGATAGAAGCTGGTTGAGTCTTTCCTAGGATAACTGCTAAGTGGGAAGCAATGGTGAGGTGGAAGAGAAAGCTGGCTTGCTGTGAGACATCCTAAGTGACTCTCCATTTTGGTGGTAAACAGCCGTGGGCAAGCTGTGCAGCCTTTTCCAGCCTTGTTTCTTCACCCCTAGAATGGGCATAATAATCTAACACTGTAGAGGGTAGTCAGGGGAGCTTCCTGGAGACTAGTGAGCAGAACTCCACATGCTGTGTTATTCTTTCTTCATTTGATGGATGTTTTCTGCTAGGGACACTGGTGCTCCACTGGCCTGCCAGTGAGAGTGTGCTGATTTTTTGAAGGGAAATCTGATAGTTTCTCTTAACTGTTTTTAGCTCCATGGTCTTCAGAGCTTTAGTCCATTTCCAGGTGTGCATGTTAGAGCCATTCCTAAGCAGGTGTATCACTTCAGTAACACAGAATGAAACCAGCCCAGGAAACATAGTGAGAACCACACACACACACCACTACCAACACATCACCACCACCACCACCACCACCAGAACCCAACAGAAAGTCCTAATTAGGGTTTCTATTGCTTTAATGAACCCAAAACAACTTGAGGAAGAAAAGGTTTATTACCATTGAAGGAAGTCAGGACAGGAACTCAAGCAGGGCAGGAACCTGGGGGGCAGATGCAGAGACCATGGAGGGGTGTTGCTTACTGGATTGCTTCCCATGGCTTGCTCAGCCTGCTTTCTTATAGAACCCAGGACCACCAGCCCAGGGATGACACCACTCACAATGGACTGGGCCCTCCCCACATCAATCACTAATTAACAAAATACCCTACAGACTTGCCTATGGCCTGACTTTATGGGGGCATTTTCTCAGTAGATTCCCTCCTCTCAGATGACTATAGCTTATGTTGAGTGAAAACTAGCCAGCACAGTCCCTTAGCATTCATACCTATGAACAACATTTCTTGGCATCGTGTGTCATCAGCCAGGACCGAAAGAGGACTGCTCTATTAAAAAAACCATCAACTGTATCCTAAAGCCTCCACAAAGGATGCTCTCCCTCTTGGTGTTGTAGAAAGAGTTGTTATACAAGCCTTAGAACTTCAGATTATAGCATACAAAAAAAAATCTTAGAAAAAGCATGGCTTATTATGTCTTGTTATAGATGAAAGCAATTTAGGCCCAAGGAGGTCACCCTGGTCTCCCAGATAAAAGATGATAGAACCCCACTGAAAATTAGTGAGATTTATGAGTTTAAGTTCTCCAAACTCAGCTGTATGCTCCACAGTGTGCAAGCTTTTTCTCCCTTGTTTTTAGTGTGGAAGTAATAGCTGTTTATCCAGCATCTATTCTCCTTGAAACAGTCACCTGCTAGCTCCGCAGATTACAGGGCTTGTCTAACATGCATGAAGGCATGAGTTCGAACCCTGGCACCGCATAAACTGTTTCCCTTATTTAAAAAGAGAGAAGGATCTGGCAAGCAACTCCTTTGCCCTTGTTCATGTTCCTCCTGACATGAAGGTATGCACTCTGGAGTGTCAGCCTCATTCTGTCCCTATGATGACAAAGCTACATACTAAGGCTGGCAGGTAGGAATACAGGAGTCTGGGAGATTGGGACATGAGTGACAGCACAGGGTCACATTGGCCTCAGACTAACTACCTCTTGTTACTTTGGTAATGCCACAGTGATCCTGTTTTCATTTCTCCTTCACCTACCAAGTAGAGCCGAGGCTTTTGTGCTGTGGGACAATGGTCTTGTACTTTGTAAAGATTTGACACTTATATTTTAATAAAATGCTAATTGGCCAGTAGCCAGGCAGGGTGACCAGGCAGGAAATAGAGGTGGGGCAATGAGAACAGGAGAATTCTGGGAAGAGGAAAGGCTGAGTCTGCAGTTGTCACCCAGAGGCAGAGGAAGCAAGATGAGAATAGCTCGCTGATAAAGGTACCAAGCCATGTAGCTAAGATGTTCTTCACAGACAAGAATTATGGGTTAAGATGTAAGATATAAGAGTTAATAAGAAACATGAGCTAATAGGCCAACCAGTTTATAACTAATATAAGCCTCTGTGTGTTTCTTTGGGAATGAATGGCTGTGGGGCTGGGCAGGACAGAAACCTCTGTCAGGGTGTGGGTTCTCCCACATCTATGTCCTTGGTGCTGTATTCATTTCTCTTCTTGTTTAACCACATCCCATGTCCATTTTCTTCTCACCTCCAAGCCCTTTCTCATAAGTTTCTCTGCCTCTGCTAACGCTATTCCTCACTCTAGAATCATCTTTTAACATTGTGGGCAAGGTTATCCCTGAGCTGAATGGGAAGCTCAGTGCTGTGGCCTTTCTTTTGCCTGTCTTCAGTGTGGAGAAGCCTGACTTTGCACCTGGAAAAAACCTGATACTATCAAGAAAGGTAGCAGAGAGATGGCTCAGGGTTTAAGAGCATTTACTGCTCTTTCACAGGTCCTGGATTCAGTTCCAAACATCTACATGGAGGCTCACAACTGCCTGTAACCTGGATCCAACACCCTCACCTGGCCTCTGCTGGTTCAGAAATGTGGTATACACACACACACACTATATTTTATATATATATATATATATATATATATATATACACACACACACACACACACTCAATATATATGTGTATGTGCATATATACAGGGCACTTCATCTGCTCTGTACAGTATATATACATATATATGTATATATACTCAGTATATATGCACACACACATATATATATACATGCACTCAGTATATACATGTGTGTCTGCATGTGTATATATATACTCAGTATATATATGTATATATGCACACACACGTACACTCAACCACATAAATGTAAAACAGAAGAAACAAGGTTGTAAAGTGAATTTTAGCGAACATCCTTAAAGTCATCCTTGGGTACACTCTCCCTCATTAACACATGTCAAATCATACAGTGTTTGTTTAGTTGGTTTAATACCAGTCTGTCCTCTTCTAGTAAGTAAGCTCCTTGAGAGCAGGGCACTTCATCTGCTCTGTACAGTGTCCTGAACAGCACTTGGATGAATAGTGCTTCTTTTAGAAGAATCTATTTAGTTTATGAACCCCGGAAACTTGTGGGAGAATCTTGAAATAGCTGGCTCACGGCTGCTTATTTTTAGCGGTGTCGCTCCTGGACGACGCTTTGACTTGGATTCTCTGGTGACATCTTTTTAGCGTTGGTCATTCCAGCCTGGGCTGTGATTCCAGCACGTCAGACGTAAAGCTGACAGCAGCTTTTGTGTGGAGGGAAGGTAGGACTTGGAGAGCTTATAAAAATTGCTATGCACTGAGAAGATGTAAAGATGTTTTAATACCAAAGGTCAAAGGCATGGTTTCCCTTATCTACTTTCTGCTGGAGAAATTACTTTTAATTTAAAGAACATGCCCAAGTAATTTCCAAATGTAAACACGTGAAATTTGAAAGTGGGTAGATTGACATTTCTGTATTTGCTCAGCACAAACCAATAAAAAGAGTGTTTCCTTTGTCCTTTTTCATTTGCTTAAGTAAAGGAGAGTATCACCACAGGGGGACTCAGGAGCTTTCTGGGGTTCCTGACAGTAGGAACTGATTCCAGGGAGATGTGAGTCAGGCCTGGGACACCCACAAGTGTTAAAGAGACAATTCCCACCCATGAAAGGGAGAAGGCAAGACTTGGGTAGAGAAAGGAAGGAGGGAGAACAGGGGCAAATTCTTAACAGTGCTTCCTTCCCTGGGGCAGGGATAGACTAGGCCCACCTCCCGCCACTGTCAGCTGGTCTTTTCTGCCATGACTTCCTGTGTCTGGAGGAGCTCTTTAACTTCCTCAAGACTCGCTTTCTTGATAAAAAGCGCTGTGACCCGTCAATAACCTGACAGCCAAGTGCACAGCACAGGGATCGGATGGCCGGGTTCCTGGTCTAACTGTGTGCTAAGCTGGTCTGGGCCGGGTTAACAGCATCCCAGGCCTCTATAGGACACAAACATATTTGCTTTGGTTCTTCACTCTGTTGTGGTTGTATGGAGAGATTCTTGGGTAAAGCAGGCTAGCTTCCAACTTGCTACGTGGCTGAGGCTGACCCTGAACTCCTGTTCCTTCTGTCTCCAACTCCCAACTGTTGAAATAGCAGATGTGTGACACCACACCTGAGTGTCTAACGGGTGATGTTGTCATGGGGCCGAAAGGAAGGCCTGGAACAATGTCTGCCACATAGACAACATTATTCTCCTCTAGGGAATCAGGATGCACTGATTCTGTGTGCTGCAGTAGCAAAGCCAGACCCAGGAAAGGTTTAAACAGATGGATCTGAACTTTTGCAGTTGCGTATTCTGACTGCGGAACATATTTTCTGAGTGCGCTGCCTACAATGTGTGTTTATCTTAAAGTCAGAAAAGCCCGGCCCAGTTGCACGGGTGTAACCCAGCAGTGGGGAATGAGACTGGAGGATCCTGGGGTCTTACTGAGCAGTCAGCTTAGCTGGAAGGGTTAACTCCAGGTTTGCTGAGAGATCCTGTCTCAAAAAGTAAGGTGAAGTCAAAGAAACTCAATGTTAACCTCTGGCTTATAACACACACACACACACACACACACATATATGCATGCACGCATACTAGAAATAAAGCAAAATCTTGTCATGTCGTTGACTAATTAATGTTACTAATCTTTTCTAAGTCAAGAAATCCTAAGTGTGTTTAAAATAAAGGCAAAGACTCCCCTCCCCCTGGTGTAAAAAGTCTTCAGGCTGGAAATGGGACCTGTGAGCCCGAGTCGACATTCTCTCCAGGGAGTGTGGGCCTGGGCTCTTAGCAAGCTCGGCGGTTAGAACCCAGTGTGAAGGAGGGTGGCTGAAGTGTTTGGTAACTGCACTGGAACACACAGGTCAAGACACAAAATCTCTGGTAGTTCTCAGAACAAACCATACAAGGTATTGCTAGATGCCAGAAAATTTCCCCTCTGATGGCTTTGGTTCCCAAGGTGACGTCTTTGTGTCAAGTTTCCTCCTTTAAGGAGATCTCCGAGGTTCAAGACAGGATTGTACTGTTCTGTAGTCTTTTTGACTTTGATTGTGTCATTTTAAAACAAGTGATATTTCGAGTGTAGATAAGAAAAAGTTCCGAATAGAATTTCTACTTCCTTCTTCCTATAACCAAACATATAAAACATCTTTTCGGGGCTGGAGAGATGGCTCAGAGATTAAGAGCATTACCTGCTCTTCCAAAGGTTCTGAGTTCAATTCCCAGAAACCACATGGTGGCTCACAACCGTCTGTAGTGAGGTCTGGTGCCCTCTTCTAGCCTTCAGGCATACATGCAGACAGAATATTGTATATATAATAAATAAATAAATATTTAAAAAACATCTTTTCTATCTATCATCTATTTTTCTATCAATCATTTATCATCCATCTATCAATCATCTATTATTTATCGATCTATATCTTTCTTTTTTGCTTTTATTTTTGAGACAGGTCTTGCTATATAGCTTGGAACTTGCGTAGAGTAAGTTAAGCTTCTGACTTGTGACCATCGTCCTGCCCATGCCTCCTGAGACCTCAGGTCTTAGCCATGTGCTACCACACGTAGCTTAGCACATCAGCTGTGTACAGTCCAGTTGGGAGACCAAGGGTTTAAACTACTGGTTCTCACGAGGTCACCTTTATTCTCACCGGGGAAATTACTTTCTCTGGGACTCTGCTTTCTTTCTCTGGTACCCATTGTCTTATTTACTTTTGTTTTATCTGCACTGGTGTTTTGCTTGCATATACGTCTGTGTGAGGGTGTAAGACCCCCGAAACTGGAGTTAACAGCCAGCTGTGAGCTGCCATGTGGGTGCTAGGAACTGAACCCAGTTCCTCTGGAAGAGCAGTCAATGCTCCCAACCACTGAGCCATCTCTCCAGCCCCATCTGGCACTCACTGTCAACACATCTGTCAGGAAGAACGTAATTTGGCAGGTGCAGCGAACGGCAAGGAGGCTCGGCGGCTTGACTGGTTATTCATGCTGAGCCCGGCCCTGCACTGAATGTTTAGTTCAGGCTTAAGCACCACAGCGGTGCTGCCATACAAAGGTCTGAGGAATTATCAACATATGTCAAACACAAATGACCCACAGACCGCAGCTGGAGTAGATGCACTCTGCCAAGGCAAGAGAAGAAAACAAAATTACAGACCCACATCCTCCCACACCGATACCTGCTCTAACAAAGTGAGCACCTTGCCTGGTAACGTAAACTGCGGATTACCCCTTAGACAAAATCGGGGAAATGTGAACGGAAGGGGAGAGAGGAAAAATGGTAGTCCGTTTCCTAGGAAAACGCCATATGTCGCATGACTAACTCAGATGTTCTTGCTTCAGGTAAATCCCGCTAGGGCTGACTGCAGAGCAGGAAGCACAGCCAGAGACCAGCAGAGCGCAGGTGTGATGCTGCTAATGCCGCTGCAGGTTGTCATGAGCCAGAACCAAGGAGACAGGGTTGTGATGCAGGTGTTCGCAGAACAGTGCCTCTCTATGGAAGGACAGAAAGGAGCGTGCTGTATTCCTTCACACCCTGCAGCTGGAGGGCTGTGAAGGGTGGATAGGACAGAAAGGAACATGCTGTACTCCTTCACACCCTGCAGCCGAAGGGGCAAGAGCCACTGTGAAGGGTGGATAGGACCAGAAAAGCCCCACATGGACAACTTCTGAACTTCTTGTATTTATTTGACACCTTTAAATATTCAGGGGAACTGTGAAGGCTAAAGACTCATCAATAAACGGAGGGAAATGAGGAACAGTGGCTCAGAGAAGGAGTGGGATGGGAACTATAACTATTGGGCTAGTGGCACATGCCTGAAATCCCAGCAGAGGCAGGGATCATGAATTTGAGGCCAGTCTGGACTGTATAATGAGCTCCAAGCCAGCCTTGGTTATGTGAGACCCCATTACAAAACAAATACATATATTACTGAAGGAGACTGTATTATAACATATGGACACTTGGTACCTCACATCACAGAGGTAGGATGAGCTCAGCCTTGCAGGACTCAGCGGTTTAGGAAAACCAATTACACAGAAATCGAAGAAAGTTAAAGAGACAAACTTCCACAAAACAATGAAAAACCTTAATAAAATAAGGAATATTCTGGGTGTTCAGTGAAGACAACTGGAAAGAGGGAGTTCTGAGCCAGGCTGGGTTTAGAGAAGCATGAGAACTGTTGATTGAATATGAGAGACACACACACATACATACACACATGCACATACACATATATACATACACGCATATATCCATACACACATATACATACAAACACATACATACACACAAGTACACATGCACACACACACACCCGCACACTAACACACGCACACAACACACACATACATACCTACACATACGCACACACACACACGGTGGGGAAGGTCAAGGGCGCTGTGTCAAAGGAGGCTGAGTTGTGTAACATGATGGTGAATAAACAGAGACTTACGTGGATCCCAAAGGTTTGGCTTCTGGCTGCATGACCTTTGGGTTCTCTACACCTCTTACTATCTCACTTCCTTTCAGGGTTACTGCGGTGAGTAATGCTGTATTCCAGCAGGCGCAGCCGGCATTTGGCATGCAGTCATCACTCAATACTAACTCCCTTTCCCTTTCCAGAATCCAGTGCAAACCCTGTCGTTATCAGTAGAGGCTCACTAGTTCACAGCTCGTCAAGGTGATTCCTTGACCTCATGTAACATCCCCATCTCAGGCTCTAAAAGAGACAGAACATATCGGAAGTGGAATAAATGACTGTTTGGTCATTTATCTACATCTCCTAGCTCCTTGAGAAAGATAGTTATAAGCTGGATCTCCAAGGCACAGCTGAGCCTTGGTAGATATTTTCTAAGTGGATGAGAGTGACTGGTGAGGGGAGATGGAGACAGTGGAAGGTCAGGTGCAGCTGCACAGAGAGCACAAGGAGGAGCCTGGACAGAACAAAGACCAAGGAGCAAAATGGCTTTCATACCCAAAGTGGATTTATAGAAACTTCCACAGTCAATTAAGGCAGAAGAAAGGGACGCTACCAACAATACAGGAAAAGAATAAGTGTAGAAGAGTCTGCCTCGCGTGTGTATGTGTGTGCATGCATGCATGTGTGTGCGTGTGTGTGTGTGTGTGTGTGTGCGTAAGAGGGGATGGAGAAAGAGAAAGGATAAAGGAGAGAGGAAAAGAGCAGGAGAGAGATTGATTCGAAACTGAGAAAAGTCATGAACCAATCTTTCTTCTGTTCTTTTCCTCTCCCCTTCTACAAGGGGGCTCAGTGGTTAAGAGTGCTGGCTGTTCTTCCAAAGGTCCTGGGTTCAATTCCCAGCAGCCACATGGCAGTTCCCAACTGTCTGTGATTCCAGTTCCAGGTGATCTGACACCCTCATACAGACGTTCATTGAGGCAAAACACCAATGCTCCTAAAATAGGAATAAATAAACATTTTTTATGTTAAAAAAATTGAGAAAAGACACAGAACCCTAAAGCCCACACACATCTATTCTGTGTAACACACTAGCATCATTGAAAAGATGTTTTCAGTTGTAAGAAGAACAAGGAACTGACAGGGACTCAGTTCTTTTGCTTCAAATAAGATGCCTAATGATAGTAGATGACAGAATACAGAGCTAGAGGGTCCTCCAGCCATCTGCATCCCATACAGGAGAAAGACTCCTCAACCCAAGAATGGTGCTACACAGGTACGCAAGCACACAGGGCAGCCTTCAGGTGGTGTGGTCCATGCATGAGTGCTGAGTCTCTCAGGAGGGTCTCTCCGGCCAAGTTGGTTTCATTCAAAAGGGCAGAAAAGAGCTTGTTATGCAGGCTCTTGCTGCCCTACTCTGAGCTCTTTGGCAGGGCATGAAAAACTAGAATGCTGTTCTGAAAATAATGGAAGCAAAGACAAAAGGCAAAGTCTCAAAGTAGGTAGATGAGTTAGTTCCCCAGTGTAAGCTTTTATGATCCTCCTGATCCTAAAGCCTGTTAAAAAAATGCATTATGCTGCTAAATATGGTGGTACATGTCTCTACTGTCAAGACTTGGAAGGTGAAGGTAAGAGGATCAGGGTCATCCTTGGCTAAGCAGCACATTGGAAGCCACTTAGGTTTTATGAGACCCTGTCTCAAACCCCACCACCACCACCACCAAATGCATTCTGTATTTGGGAGTTGGCCAGGGGAGGGATGTTCTGGGTAAGGTGGATGGGGAAAGGCTAGTAACCTGCCTACCTCATGCCCCACATTATCCTTCCCCAGGGTAGAACATACCCTGAAGCACTAACATGAAAACCTTCTGTCCATATAAGTTGAATTAAAATCTATGGAATACATTATTCATTGGCTCCTGTAAAGAAAAGTAGAGAACAGCAGACAAGAGGGTCGCCAGAAGACAGCTAGGCCAGACCAACCTCACTTCCTTCTGACAGAAGGCTATAGCAATGCTCAATTGGCAAAACATCTGACGCCGTCCTTCATCAGAATCTTACAGTTAAAATTAAGATTTTGAAATAGTGCCAGGGAGATGTGAAACTTGGAGAATTTCTCAGGGCTTTTTTATCGCCATGTCCCCTAAAGGGCATTTTAATCAGTAATGCTAGCAGGGAGCAGATGAAGTCCTGAGTGAATGGGCATTATTGACATGATCATGGGCATGACAAGGATTCAGTGGCCTCTGACCCATGGGAATGTCGTGATCTGGACCAAGTACCGATATAGACAAAGGGCTGTGTGCAGACAGTCTCAGTTGCAGCTTCCTCATCCTGGAGATGTTGACTTTGTTGGCAGAAACCATCACCCTCATCCTCTTCCAGGATGACTGCCACCCGAGATGGTTCCCCTACAGAGACCTTCTACTGAGATTAGCTAGCCACACCCCCATTTGTGCTGTGTATTATAAGTGCTGAGTTTCTGGGCTGTTGTTGGGGCATTTCCATCTTTATTTTATTCCTTGTGGCCCCAGGTAGGTCACTCCTTAACTGTGCAGGTCATGGTAAAGGCCAACAAAAGTTACTCCTCCCACCTAAGATTTGTTTTTCATATTTATTTGTATTTTTAAAGTGTGTGT
>JAQHUG010000043.1:8749389-8765830 GCA_028555095.1 Dicrostonyx torquatus
GCCCACCTAAGGGCTGACCTATCTTACAAGCCAAGGCAGCTTCTTTATTAACCAATGAAAGCAACAGAAATAAAGATGGACCCTCCTACATTTCTCAAGTCATCTTCTGCCATGGTGGCTCACAGCTGCAATCCAGGCGCTGAGGAGCTAAAGCACAAAGACTGCTACACTTTCAGAGCCAGCCTGGTTTCCAGAGCAAGTTCCAGGCCAGCCAGAGCTACACAATGAAAGCCTGTCCCAAGGAATCAAATGAGCAGAATGGAAAGAAAAGGACCTCATTTGAACTGCACTGGACCTTCCGGGAGGCATCTTGGTTGGTGGAGATTATATTTATGAAGTTTGGCATTTTCCTCATCTCTTCCATTTCTGTGTGTAGGACTGAGTTTAGTAGTCTGCTGGAAAAGGTGGGTCCAGCACACGAGCTATGATGGAATGGATGGCTTAACCTGATTCTATTGTGCTCTCCTTCTGGGTCCAGCATGGCCAAATCAGTATTTTACCATCACATCACAGGGTCCTCAGGGACCAAGGTGCCAGTAGCCAGATGCACATGTGTGACACTTGAATTCTGGGAGTCCAGCGTGGTGACCATGGTACAGTGTGTTGACGCACCAATAGTCATGCTGCGGCTCTGGAACACACAGCTAACTGACAAATTAGCAACTGTGAGGAGGCTTAAGGCAGAAACAGTTTCTTCTTGTTCTGGAGCTCAAAGGTCCAGAAGCGTTATCCCTGGGCTGACATCAAGGGGTCAGGAGGGCTAGCCCCCAGAGACTCCCGGGAAACCCATTCTTCTATCTTCTAATCTCTGGAACCTTTCCTTCATTTTAGTGCCTCAATATCTGCAGCAACTACTTCCATCTTTAACCATACCCCCCTTCCCCATCTTTGTTCAGGGTACACGCGATTGATTGTCTTTAGAGTTTGCTCTAGCGAGACTAGGATAGTCCTGTCTCTGGAAGCTCTCCTATCCCATCTGCAAAGCCCATTCCTGCACAGATAGTAGTACCAGGTCTGGAGTTATGATGGAGGCATCTCTGTGTGTGTGTGTATGTGGGGGTGGGGGTGCTCAACTTATCTTGGGCAGCATAGTCCTGAAGTGTGGATGTGGGGCAGTAGCTCCCATCCCTCCCCTCAGGTTTCCTGACCATTCAAGAGTTGATACGGCCTGACACACCAGTTCTGAGTCAACCCTGAAAGCCCAAGCCACCATACTTTTCTGTCTTGTCCGCAATTCCTTGTGTACTTAGCCTGTAAAAGAGTTTCTGTTTTGTGCAACTAAGTCTCATATCACTCAAATCTATGAATACCATCACACATTGACACAATTGTTTCTATTCACCCCATAGACCTGTATTGACCAGTTCTCTAACAGGCCCCAGCATGGCAAACATGGCCCAGACAGGTTTTGCCCATTACCCTTCTCTCTCTCTTCTTAAAAACCATTAGATTACGTTTTTTAATTACTAACCCCCAAAATCCTTTCCCCTAATTGGTCACTGACTCATTCTTGAAACAAAACACCAAGGTCCAACAATCAAAATTTATTATTTGGCTAATGTGTCCCATCAGGATTCACAAACTCACCCTAGCACAGGCTCCTCCCTTTCCCCCTTAGAGATCCACTCCTGCAAAATAAGAACAAAATCAAAACAACATGCATTGCTGCTGCTGTTGCTGCTGCCGCTGCCGCCGCCGCCACCACCGCCGTGCCGTCTTTGCCTGATCCAGCGGCAACACCCACCCCCAGCTGCTTGCCCTTCTGGAGTAATTCATATCCTTTGTGCCGAGAATTTGGTGTCTGGGTGCGCCCTGTACTGAATCTGAGTGGGGCATCCCCTCCTTTAAATGTATGTACATGAATTTCTATAGAACCAGACTACACATTTATTATTCTAATTATACAGAGAAAAAGCAGTGTCTTTTTCCAATTAGTTGTTTAGAAACATGCCCTGATCCCTATTTTGGGCATTTTTAGCCATATGGATGGTTGTTGTGGCAGGTGGAATACAATGAAGGTGGGCGTTGGATGGAACGTGGATCGACTAAATTAATGCCATGAAATACCTCGAGGTTCATTCCAGTAAACCCTGACTCCGCATCCCCTCTCCTCCTAGCTCCTATCTAAGGCAAAGTCTGTCTGTATGGAGTAAGGTGGATTGTATGAACGCACGGTGGCTTTAGTGGGGAAGGGAAGATGAAGTCCTCAGAAACCTGTTCAACACCTGCTATCGCGCCACCATGGCTCTCTGCTATGACTGGCTGCTCCAGGCTGTTTCTTCTGAGACATCCACTGAACTTAAAGTCCCATACATTCAGGCTTCTGCCTGACCCTATTCCCTGTCAGCACCTCTGCCAGGCATGAAACTCTGGGTGGTTTAAGGCCCGCACTAGCCATGAGGGATGAGAATTACTGTGTGCTGGCTAGTCTTATGTCAATTTGACACACAACCTAGAGTTATCTGAAAGGAGGGAACCTCAATTGAGAAAACGTCTCCATAAATTCTGGCTGTAAGGCATTTTTTAAATTAGTGATTGATAGGGGAGGGCCCAGTCCTTTGTGGATGGTTCTGTCCCTGGACGAATGTTCCTGGGTTCTATAAGAAAGCAGACTGAGCAAGCCATGGGAAGCAAGTCAGGAAGCAGCCACCTTCCATGGCCTCTCATCAGCTCCAGCTTCCAGGTTCCCATCTTGTTTGAGTTCCTGTTTTGATTTCCTTCGATGATGAACAGCGATATGGAAGTGTAAGCTGAGAAAACGCTTTCCTCCCCAACTTGCTTTTTGGTCATGGTGTTGTGTCCCAGCAATAGAAACCCTAAGACACACTGCCTCCAGACGCCCAGCACAGCTTCTGCCTGGACCAACCAATACAGATGCTCCACTGGAGGTGGAGAAAGGCAGGATGCCTTCCTTGTAGAGAGTGTGGGGACACCCTGAGCTCCTGAACTCCCTTTGGCGATCTGGATATTTCGATACTTTTTCTGCCTTCAAGTTTGATTCTGAGGAAGGTTGAAAACCAGAACCCGTGACTGAACCTTTGGTTTCTACAATGCCCAGAGCCAAGGAGACACCAGTTGGGTTTTTTTCATATTGGTTTTTGTTTTGTCTACAGCACATCCTGCTGGCATGACCTTTCTGGAGTAACCAGCTTCAAGGCATGGCCATGCCCAGGAAGAAAGCCTCTCTGTGCTGAAGAAGAAATTCTAAGGTCTGACCCCTGCAGATCTCATCTTGATGTCTAATGGGAAGTTATCATAACTTGAGAAATCTTTTCTCTCTTGATCTTGTTTTGGGCTCATGAATGTTTTGTTGACATCAAGGAATCCGCCTGTGGCCAATATTCTGAGTTCTAGGCAATACCCATTCCTCACCCCCAAAACAATAAGCCTGTAATTCTGTACTCAATCCTAATGACAGAAGGTTGCTGGGAAGCAATTAGGGGGGATTAGAATGGATGGTTAGTTTTTGACAGTAGTGCCTCTTACCTTCTAATAGCCGGCTGGAATGACATTCATTACAGCTTAATCACAGTTGCTTTCAGATGTAGACAATTTAGGTGGATTACTTCATTCCCTGTACTCTTGGTTACTGCCTACATTTTGAAAGTAAGCATTCATTTAATAAAATGCCCTTAACAGTTTAGCTCTAAGTTTTTCTTTCTCAAAAACGTTTTCTTCCAGATCAAGAAGCATAATATAGATACCCCACAGTCCCACACCCAGGCATTCTATGATTTATGGAGCAATTACTGTGCTTCAGATGACATGGTAGTCATTAAGGATCCAGAAATTAATTAATGTTTTATCTTCCTTTTAGCCACAGTTCAGTGGTATATACTAAACATATAGTTCTAGCACATTCTGATCATTAGACTCATATGACCTCGGGACTTTATATGTCAAAAAGCATTGACTTATTTTCACAACATACCCTTTTATTCTTTTTAAGATTTATGTATTTTTATTTTATGTGTATGAGTATTTTGCTTGCATGGATGTTTGTGCACCCTTGCATTATTACCCATGAAGGGCAGAAGAGGGCATTAGACTCACTGGAATTAGAGTTACAGATGGTTGAGAGCCATCGTGTGGGTACTGGGAGCCAAAGCTGGGTCCTCTGCAAGAACCACAAGGCCTCCTAAGAGCTGCACTATCTCTCCAGCCTCACAACACACTCTTCTTAAGCATCCACATAAGAGCCAGGTTCTATACTGCCTGGTAAGGAAAGAAATATATAATTTTCTCTGGACAATGTTTTAATCTGAGCCTCATGGGCTCTTAACTCAGCAAGACAAATTTCCCTCAAAGGCAGCAAGATCAAGTTCACAAGCTGGGACTCTTTCGCGTTTAATCCGTACGCACTTGGTTTACCCACAGGAAGCAGCAAGTGTTCTAAGAATTGAGTAGTAATAGAGTCTGTGCTCAAGAGCGAACACAAGTGGCAGAATGGGTAGCTGCTAGGTCAGCGCTCCGCAGACACCAGCAAGGAAACAGGAAGGCACCAAGTTAGAGCTCTGCCCTGTTCCACACAGCAGGCTCTTTAAACCCAGGCTCCACCTTGAACTGAATCACTGGCTTCCTCCTCTGACCCCGTCACAGCAACCTCTCTTCCAAGTACTCTGCTGAGAAAATGCAGAAACGCTGTATCTCAAAAAGGCTCCTCGTCCCTGCATCCGAGATGTGTCACCGACCCATTGAGTCATATTTGGCAAGTTCAGGGTCTCTTTACTGCCCCCGGGAAAATATGGCTTATGAAAAACTTGAGGATATTTTACTTGCAAAAGCCATATAAGCATATAAATATAATAGCATTGTCTACCAGGGCATTTTATGTACATAACTCAATTTAAAAACTCTTTAAAGTTTTAGGATTTAATTATCTATCATTCATTGTGTGTGGGTTTGTGGTGATGTGGGATGGAGCACACATGCCACAAGGCATTTGCAGAAGCCAGAGGATGATTTTGAAGGGTTGATTCTCTCCTTCCATTTTTTGTTTGTTTGTTTGTTTGGTTGGTTGGTTTTTTTGGAGGGTTGGTTTTCTGAGGTTTTTTGTTGTTTCAAGATAAGGTTTCTCTGTATAGTCCTGGCTGCTCTGGAACTCACTCTGCAGAACAGGCTGATCTTGAATTTAGACAGTCACCTACCTCTGCTTCCTGAGTGCTGTGATTAAAGGTGTGGGCCACCACTGTCTGGCTTCTTCTTCCACTTTTATGTAGACTTTGGATGTCAAACTCAGGTCACCAGGCCCTACTCAGCAAGCACCTTTACCAGCTAAGTCATCCTCACTAATCCAAAAACATATTTCCTTTAAAATAATTTTGTTTTAAATTTTAAAGAAGATTTATTTATGTTATGTATGTGGATATTTTGCCTGCATGCACATGTATGTTTCTGCACACCAGAAGAGGGCACCTGATCCCATCTACTGTTATAGGTGGTTGTGAGCTACCACGTGGGTGCTGAGTCATCTCTCCAGCCCTTAAATTTTTATTTTTATTTGTTTTGATTTTTTTTTTTTTTTTTGGTTTTTTGAGACTAGGTTTCTCTGTGGCTTTGGAGCCTGTCCTGGAACTAGCTCTTGTAGACCAGGGTCCAAGTTTCAAATTCCACACGGCAACTCAAAACTGTCTATAATTTCACTCCCAGGGGATTTGATGCCCCCTTCTGGCCTCCAAAGGCACTGCATACACATGGTGTACACAAGCAAGCAAAACATACACATAAAATAATACATTTTAAAAATTGCTATAATTTGTTCTCCACTAGCACGAAAACTCTTGAAAATGGATTGTTTCCATTATTCTAACACTTAGCATGGCAGTTATAATGAACCTAGGTATTCCTCCACTGAATTCTTATACCCAGTGAGACGTGCATGTAAGAAGGGAAGCAACCTGGAAGTGTCATGACGTTTCATGAGTTCATGGATGGGGGAGGAAGTGGGGTTTATATCCTTCATTAGATTTTTAAAGGTATGAGCCACAAAAATGGCCAAGAACCACCAAAATCCTTTGATACAAAGTTATTGAATAAGCAAAAGGCTGCCAATCCTTTTTCTTTGCGTTAATCGACAATTCTGGTTGTACACCAGAGTTAGGGGAAGCTTACATAATTTCACGGTATCTATCTGTATCATGTTAAGGCCAAGAGAAAAGAGAAGAAATGGGTAGAAAAAGAAGTCAGACATTGAGACCTTCCTGCTAGTATTGAAGGAAGAGCTGGGACAGCCTTGGCTAACACTGCTCTCTCACCAGCTGACAGAATATGCCCAGGCTATTGATTTCAATAATGACCAAACTATCATAAAAATGTCCATATGGTATCCTGCAAAGAGAAGACACTGGATGAATATTTGATAGTGCTAAGAACCCAAGATGAAAAAACAGAAAAACAAAACACTATAAAACTGTTTCCACAAAGGCTTTGCTAGAACTTAATTTTGCCAAGTATTTTAGGTCTATTTTAGGGACTTAGTCTCTAAATGTGACTTCTAAATTGATAACTGCAAAAAAAAAAAAAAGAAGCAAATTCAAATTTCAAATGTGCCGTGTTTTGATCTAAAGCAGTCAGTATTGGTCTTACTAAATTTATGTTGCTTTCTTTATAACCTTTAAAAAAAATTTCCTTTTCCTCAATAAACCACCATTGCCTTGGGGGTGGGGTAGGCTTTGTTCTATTTTTTTCTTTGTAACCCCTAACAAACTGTATAGAGCCTAGGGAGTTTCAGAAAAACTGTCATTGCTAAGGCAGAGTGACAAGTGTCAAGTGGTCAGGGGATCTCTCTGTGAGACTGTTTCACTTCTCAGTCCCTCATCTAATTTCTGTAGCAGGAAGCATGTTTGTCTGTAAGTCCAGAGTGTGTGTAAACTACAGATACATATTTCTCATTGTAACAGAGCTCCCAAGACCTTAGCACAACTGGCTCCATGATGGAAGTACCATTCAGGCTGTAAAAATTCAACACGCAGACAGCACCACCTGCCAAAACTGAAACAAAGGCCTGATCCATCAAGGTCTATCGTTCTGGGAAGTAACTTTGCTTTTTGGCTTCCATAGTTCTGCTTCTGGCTAAGTGTTTTTCTTAATGGATGTATGTTGACCCAGAACATGGTTTTTCTGCTTAAAATCTCACCGTGAGGAAGATTCGGGGGCTACACTGGGATCTGACCCCACAGTTTAGTTGCCAGTCCACTAATAAAGACTTTGTATTAGCTTAAATCCATGTCCAAAGTCTGGTGAATACCCCACAACATCACATCTACTTCCTGGCTTGGGAACATGAAGAAATCACTCAATTGAACTCTAAGAGTAAACTCTGGTTTGGGGAATATAGCTCAGTTCTTGCTAGCTGAGGTTTAATTTCCAACACTACAAAAATGATGATAATAATAATAATATTTGATCTTACAGAATTTTTACATATAATTGTAATCATAAATAATTGTATTATTTTATTTTCATATTATATTTATATTTTCTATATTACATGGTGTTTTGCCATGGGTGTTAGGTCTCTTGGAACTGGAATTATAGACAGTTGCGAGCTGCCATGTGGGTGCTGGGAACTGAACCCAGGTCCTCTGGAAGGGCAGTCAGTGTTCTTAACCACTAGGTCATCTCTCCAGCCCCAGAATTTCATTTTCATGCTTGATTCTTTCCGATTTTTAATTGTTTTTTGAGATAATGGGTTAGTTCCCCCACCATCTTTCAAAAGTGGCTAATTATTTTTAAAAATTAATTATATACTCAAAGACTTACATATAGTTGATGTTAGTACTACCAAAGTCAATGTACAAGTCATTCCCTCTTGAGTTAACGCCACTTCAGATTGGCTTCTAAGCCTTTCTAGAAACTCTCGGACGTAATGAACTTCATATTTCCTGCCCTAAATCATTTCTTTTAGAAATCGTGGCCACTTTTAGAGAGAAATGATATCTCCAGATCACAATGGGCGCTCTTGTGGAGCTAATTTGGCTGGGTAAACATTGTTTTTAGACATTAAAAAACACTATTTGTTCTAATTTTTTTGTATCCAAGTGCTTGCCTGCATGAATGAATGTAAGTACACCATGTGTGCACAAAGCCTTCAGGGTCCGGAGAGGATGTTGGGGCGCCTGGACTTACAGATGGCTGGGAACCAGACCTGAGTCCTCTGGAAGAGCAGCCAGAGTTCTTAACTGTTAGCCATCTCCCCAGCTCCCCCTTTTGGGCAGTTTTAATGAATAAAATTTAAAGTGTATGGGCGGGGCGTGCTTCACTTCAAGGTATAGCTTTTTAGAACACTGTTATGTCAAACAGTTTTTTGGGTCAAGAATCCCAGAGTGGCATACTTGAATGGTTTAAATTAGAATCTCTTGTGAGGCTGTGGCCAGTTAGGCTGCAGTGAGGGCTTGGTGAGACTGGAAGATCAGCTTTCTAATTCTAAGAAATTGGTGCTGGCTGTTAGCAGGACCTCATGGATCCCAAAAGACTACTTGAATGTCCTAAAGACATGGCAGCTGGATTCCCCAAGAGAAAGTGATTCAAGAGAGCATAACAGAGCCACAGTGTTTTTGATGATAGTCTTGAAAGTCACACTCTGTCAATCGCATGACATTCTATGGTTTATATGAGTCAGAGGGGGAGATGGTGGTGTAAAAGGGTGTGTATGTCTAAGGAGAGATTTACTGGTGACCATCCTTGAGGTTTGTTGGTATTTAAAGAGAAAATGTAACTCTATTGGGTAGTTTTTATTGTCATCTTGATACAACCAAGATGAGAGAGTCTCAACAGAGGGATTGCCCTGTGACCACATCTGTAAGGAATTATCCTGACTGCTGATTGATGAGGAAGGGCCCAGCCATCGTGGGTGTTAGTATCCCTGAGCAGGGAGTTGTGAGTTGTATAAGAAAGTAGGCTGAGCACAAGCCAGAGGGAGAAAGTCAGTAAGCAGCATTCGTCCATGGCTTCTGCTTCAGTTCCTACCCTGGCTTCTCTTACTCTTGACTTGTGTAAGAAGCCAACAACCCCTTTCTTTTTGTATTAGCTACTTTTCTATTACTATGATAAAAACACCATGACCAAGGCAACTTCTAGCGGGAGGGCTCATTTGAGTTTATGGTCCCGGAGGAATAAGAATCCATCACTGTCACTGGGAAGTGGCAGGCATGGTGGCTGGAGCAGCAAGCTGAGAGCTCACACTTTCAGGAGCAAACACAGAGCAGAGAGAGAAAATTGGGAACAAAATGAGATCTTAAACTCTCAACGCCCACCCCTTCTTCCTCCATGTTTTCTTCAGCAAGGCCACACCTCCAAATCTTCCCCAAACAGTGTCACCAACTGGGGACTAAGGGTTCAAATATCTGAGACCATGGGGGCATTTACCACTCAAACGATTACACGTTCTATGTTGCTTTTGATCATAGTATTTGCATGGCAACAGAAAGCAAACTTGGCCAATATATGTCATGTGATACTTCTGGTAACTATAGGGGCTTAGCTTCTGGTTTAGCTTATTCTCTACCATATGAGAGATTCTTTCTTTTACAATGAGAATTGTAAAAATTCAACTATCTCATAATTGTCCATTCATTTTAATATTAGTTCAGGTCTTCAGAGAAGCAATTATCAAGGCAGGGTTAAACATGCAGTAGGTTTTGGAGGGTAAACCTCTGGGCCATGCCAAGGAAAGGAGACCAGAGTCACAGGGATACAAGGCAAACCTCACAATAGGAACTGGAAAGGGGAGAGGGCTGGGTAGGCAGAGCCTCAGAGCATGACTCAGTTCTTAGACTGTTTTTGTCTAAAGGGAGACTCTTTTAGCCAAGGTTGCCTGTTAAACAATAGCTTAACAAAAATAGCTCCACAGTAAAGTACCCTACTGTGGTGGAATGTTTAAGATGTGTTACATTCGTTTATGCTGTGGAATAATTGTTTAATGATGTAAAGATGTGTTGCATTCTTTTATGTTGCATTTGTTTAACTCTGTAAAGCTGTGTTACTTTGCCTGCCTAAAATACCTGATTGGTCTAATAAAGACCTAAGTGGCCAATAGCTAGGCAGGAGAGGGATAGGCGGGGCTGCCAGGAGAGAGAATAAATAGGAGTGAGACAAGAAAGAGGAGGAGCAAAAAAAGGAGGAGAGGAGGATGTCAGGGGCCAGCCAAGGAGTAAGAAGGAAAGAAAGGTATATAGAATAGAGAAAAAGACCAGAGGTAAAAGACCAGAGGCAGATTTAAGTTAAGAAAGGCTGGTTAGAAACAAGTCAAGCTAAGGCTTGGCTTAAGTAAGTATTCATAAGTAAATGAGTAATTAATAAGTAAGACTAAGTCTCTGTGTATTTATTTGGGAGCTGGGCAGCAGGTCCCCAAAGAGAAAAACAAAACAATTACACACCACTGGCTGAGATCAGCTCTGTGGGGACTGGCCTCTGTGCAGGTCTCGGGTGGGAGGTAGATAAAGAAGATGTAAGTTAGGGCTGTCAGTCAATGGAAGAGGAAGTCAGAGGCACATTTCCCTGTGACCTTCAACTTTGTTTTGCTACACAATAGACTCAGACTGGTGGTATCAATATTACCACCAATATGGTCACTGTTGAGCTGGACTAGTCTTCCCATTCTCTTCCCATTGCCTACTTCTATATTCACAGCCAGAATATAGCAGCTGCATGTTGTATTCTTTCTTTTTTCCTTCATTCAAGATGCCCATGTTTTATAAACCTTTTGTCAGGTTAAAATTACACACATCCATCCCTTCTACTATGTCACCTGCCCTTGTCATAATCCATTAAACTGATTTCAGCGTAGCGGTTCATATTTGGTTCATATCAGACATCAGACACTTAGAACAAAGACTAATCATTTACATGCACTACACTAAGTAAAAGGTGTTGATCTTGGTCCTTGAGCTTGGTAACCAGCCAACCTATTATTTGATGAGCTCCAGGTCACTGAGAGATTCTTTCTCAAAGAACAAGGTGTACAGTGCCCGAGGGCGACATTTAATGTTGTCTTCTGGTCTCCACACATACATGCACATGTGTGCACTCTTGTCTGCTCTCCCATGAATATGTGCACATACATACACATCAAGATCTATGTATGACCTGAGGCATTTGCCTTCATCTGGGACTCCAGAGCCCAAAGTGACAGTTTAAGAATAGAAACCACACCAGTCCTCCCACGACAGGGTAATTCACGTCCAGCAAGGGCCCACGGTGGATTTTTAGAGCTAAAATAGGAGACTTTGAGCCTATGCCTTGGAGCAGTTTTTTTTGTTGTTGTTTGTTTGTTTTGTTTTGTTTTGTTTTGCAGGAACCTGATCATCTAAAAGGTGTGGGGCCAAGGCAGAGGTGTGGGTCAACCCTTCTGCTGTCAGAATTATTTCAGTGGTGGACTAGAGAGATGGCTCAGAGGTTAAGAGCACTGGTTACTCTCCCAGAGGTCCTGAGTTCAATTCCTAGCAACCACATGGTGACTCACAACCATCTATAATGAGATCTGGTGCCCTCTTCTGTTGTGCAGGCATACATGCAGTCAGAACAGTGTGTATATAACAAATAAATAAATCTTAAAAATAAAAAAGAAATACTTCAGTGGGAATGCTTGAGAAGCATTAATCTATATATAACTCAGGCATTGAAGGGAAATTTTCAACTTTTAAAACATAATTTAAATAACAATAAGTGCCTATTCATAAGGAAGCTGAGTGATTGTTCCAGAAACACAGGCTTTCATCTGGGCTATGTGCCTTCCCTCTCCTTCCCTATTCACAGCCCCAAGTTGCCACAATACTAAATGGCTCTGTAAATTAGTTAAGTATACAGAGACAAAAGCAGGCAAACGCACATGCATGAGGAGAATCCTATTAAGATTTTCCCAGATGAAGGCTCTCCATGAGGAAGTTCCATAGAGCCTTTGGATAACTCATCCATGATGAATAAGGGCAAAGCTTACAAAGGCTCTCTTTGGCCTGCTGTATGGGAACCTCTGATGACTCCCCCCCTCCCCTTCACCTTTACCACAACCCTGGAAGCATGGTGCTGGCCCTGTAGGTGCCAGTGGTCTGGGTTTCACTGTACTCACCAGGGAACGATGGTGACCACGGTGGGAAAGTTCTGCTGGGAAGACGGGGCAGTTCTCCATCTTGCAGAGAAATCCATGTGGAGAGCGTCCATGACTATTCCTGGTCCAAATTCCATCTTGACCTGTAGATTTAAGGAGAAGGATAAAAAGCAAATGGGTGGTTGGCTTTGCCTCCTGATTTCTCCTCCAGGCTATCCTGTTCCCACTCAAACCAAACACCTCCCACCTGTCAAGAAAAAAAAAATCTGGTGTTAAATTAAAATCAGACTTGTAAAACAGAACATGGGTGATTATTTTAATTACAAGATTTTTTTTCTTTTCCAAAAGGAGCATTTGCCAATGGATTCCTTTAAATAACCAATGCCTTGCATGTTTAAGAGAAGTCCCTGATTGACAAGAGCATGACGCATAGTAGAGCTTCTTTGGAAACACATCCCATACGTGTCATTTGGGTGGCCTTGCTGGATGAGAACAGTGGTGATCCAGCAGAAGCAAGGCTGCATTGAAACAGCATCTCTAGACTCAAAGTGAAACAGAATCCTCTTTGGATGCCCAACTTCTGGCTCAAGTGATCGACACTTGAGTCTCACGGACTCTTCTGCAACCGGTACTTGCTTGGTTATATTTGTCCTGAAGCTCTTTGGAGACATACAGAGCTAAAACATAAGCTCCAGGAGTCACTTGTCTGGAATTCAGGCTTAGATATAAAACTCAACAGTTCTATGACCTTGGAGGAGTAATAATTTTGTCTTTTTCAGCCTCTGTTTTCTCATCAGGACAAAGGATTGATGTGAGCATTAGATATGATAACATATTAAATGTGATATGTAGCACCCTTCCTGCCTGCTACATACTAAGTTATCAGCTGCTATTAATAACTGCTAGATGGACAGGATACCGTCCCAATGCCCAGGAAATAGGAGAGCAGATGTCTTGTTCTATTCTAATTACATGATCCACAAACCAGGCAAAGACTCAAAACACAGCTTCTAATTATCTAGTTAGCACGGAAGAACAATCTATATTAGATTTAATTCCAAACAGGTACTTTCGGCCAATATATCCTTCCATTTCAAATGTTCTGTTTTCCACCACTCATCTAGCGCACCATTTTCTACAGGGTACGAAGGGCAGGAAATTCTTCCAAGTGACTCAGTGGGGAACATATCAGGAGTTTTCCTTGGCTTGGGACAAGTGGAAACAATCGTTAGTTCTCCTTTTTGACGATGGCTTGGTGAAAATGATGGTCTGCTGTGACACTCCACAGTGGTTCTGATGAGCAGCTCAGCTCCCACCCTAAACCTGCGAGGAATACAGGTTCTCAGGTCCCCTCAGGGTTATTAGAGCACAGCAGTTTGTGGCTGAAGAAACCCTCAGGAGCAACATTGATGATCTGTCATGGATGGTACACTACCACTCTGTTCCCAGCAGACATCGCTAATGAGATCCCAAAACCCTATTCCACACAGTACCCAGAGTGCCCGGAGTCAGCACACTCAATCCGATTTGGCACGGTTGGAAGCAGTTACTGATTGACGGGCTCAATGAAGCATTCCTTCAGTTTCTTAGATTTCCCCTGCAGAAAGATTATAGCCCTGCCTACAGAGGGTGAGACCCTCAGGACAACAAGAAAACAAGCTGGTTTCTGAACCTCAACATCATCCCTGACATAGACAAGCCTGGTTGCCGCAGCCCATGAAATTGCCCTCGGAAATATAGGCCTCAGGTCTGCAGGACAGGCTCTAGCCAGCAAGTTCAACCTCAGTATAATTGCCATTCAAACGCTGTAAAACTGTCCTAAATGCCCAACTACTAGCTACCTATTTATCCCCTAACTATATGCCAATTTTTATAAAAAGCTAGGTCCCATTAATCTTTACACTCTATCACTGATTAACTTTACCCTTTCTGGTCTGTTCCTCTTTCCAAAATCAATCTATCCTTGGGGTGAGAGTTAAGTGGAAAAAAAAAAAAACATTCACACTCTTTCAGATGGACTGTTTTCTGGAGTGTGTGCACCAAGATTTGTATAGGACATTATGGTATGGGTTTGTTTCCTGTTTATTGCATTTCTCTATCTACGTATTGTTGCCAGTGATGGTGGATTCTTTTACGTTGTTTTGGTTTAGGCTGGCTTCCAATTTGCTGTGACCTTGAACTCCTCCTACCTCCATCTCCCAAATATTGGGATTACAAGTGTATGTGTCTCCATGCCCAGATTCCTTTTATACAGAATTTTAGTCATCAAAACTCAGGATCCAGAGTCAGCAATCTCCACTGAAACAGGTACAGGGAAATAACCGCTGAGCGAGTGAGCCAAAGAGTCCGCTGAGGGTCCGGACGTGAATCTAGGACCTTCAAGGGAGTAGACCTAAGCCAGGACCCCTGTGGGTCTGGGTGTGAGTCTAGGACCTCCCAGGAATTAGGCCTGAGACAGGACCTCTGTGGGTCTGGGCATTGGTCTGGGACATCAAAGGGAATAGGCAGGAACCAGAACCTCTGCAAGTCTGAGTGTGAGTCTGGGACCTCTGAGGGAGTAAGACTGAGCCAGGTCCTCTGTGGTTCTGGGCGCACCCAAGCCTGAGAACTCTGAGGCAATAGACCAGAGGCAGAAACCTTTGCGGGACCAACTCCAAGCCAGGGACTTCTGCAGAGAGGATTCAGACCAGGATTTACAGAAACAGATCAAAGTCAGAAACCTAGGTCAAAGTAGGCCTGAAACAGCAAACTCCAAGGGAGCAGAGCAAAGCCCAGGAGCGCTGAGCTATCTCCAGGAACACGGATTAACCAACGGGATAACTATAACTGTGACACTGACTGTACCATGAGGAACAACCATCTGAGCTTTGGATTCACTGGTACCTAGAATATTATTCAACAGAATCTCAGACAGCCCCAACCACACCTATCAGAGGAAAAGATGAGTAGAAAAGGTAAGAATACATGCTATACCACAAAGAGCAACACAACACCAGTAAAACCTAAAGACCCTACAACAGTAAGACCTGAACAACCAAATATGGATGAACCAGAACAAAATGACCTAAAAATAACTTCAAGAGAATGTTTGAAACACTTAAAGAGGAAATGAGAAATTCCCTTAAAGAAATGGAGGAAAAGACAAACAATTGGAAGACAACACTCAGTATAGAACATTCTTAGCACACAGGAGCAACCTATAGATTTGTACTGTTTTTATTGTTTCACTATCTGTTGTAGTGTTTCATTATTCAATATCTGGAATGTGTGAAAGTTTCTTATTTAAAAATAGGACTAGGAAAAAAGGGGGGACTTTCTTTATATTTGCCCATATTGGCTAATACATCTAAGTCAACTTGTACAAACTTTCAATGAATGAGGTTACTTCCTCAATAGCATTTCTGGCAGATGGTCACTGCTATTAGTGAGAACAGCTGATATTTTGGGACTTTAAATATTCAAAGAAATTCAACACATATTCATAACTAGTGTTGCTTGAATTTTGATGCACACTGGGAGTTCTTAGCTAGGAAGAGGACCTGTGCTGAAACTAGCTGGAACTATAACTCAATTCAGGCTCGCATTCTGAAGCCAAGAATCTACACTGGAGCATTTGGAATTGGTAGGGCATCTGAGTAACAGGCAGTGTTAGTCCTTAGGGGTTATAACTGAATGCTAAGTCAAGGACACCTGTTTATATTTTTTGCAAGCTGTGAGTGGAATATTGTCCAAAGAACGAAGCTGGCAGAAGCTAGGTTAGTTCACAGTTCTATTCATGGGTGGAGTTCAGTTCCAGTGGGGATCTGGAATGAAGACCAACTGTCTGACGGCAGAGATGGCAGCTTTGGTGGGAGGTACATAATGCTGGCTAAAGACTAATTTAACTCTGAAGCAAATTAGACGTTGAGCCTCAGATATAGATGCTCGATTGAGGATCCACCATGACAGATATGGTCATGTGTCCTCAGCACCCTGGTTCTCTTTCCTCCTTGTTCTGGGCAGTCAACATGCTCAAGAGTGAGCCCTCAAATAACTAAGATGGTCATAGCAGTCATGATCCCTGGCATCTTCCCTCCTTTGCAGCTATGGCAGTGAGGCAGAGCAGAAGCGCTTTGGAACAACACTTGCTAAACTGTTAAAGCGACAGAATGGGAATAGGGCTTCATCCTTCCTCTCCCTGCTTGAAATTTTGGAATCAGTGGCAAAAGACCAACCCAAGCACTGAAATTCCAGCTTTGTCATCATCAATCCATGAAACTAATGTCAGAAGCAATGTATGTCTGACTGTCACTATGTAAGGAGCTCCTGGACTAGAAATGAATCAGTGGGTAAGAGCATTGACTACTCTTCCAGGGGACCCGGGTTCAATTCTCAGCACCCACATAGCAGTTCACAACT
>JAQHUG010000043.1:8766144-8787806 GCA_028555095.1 Dicrostonyx torquatus
GCCACCACCGCCCGGCTAAATAAATTCTTTAAAAAGGAATTAGAACTCTTGTTCAAGCTTTGAATCAATACTCCATCACTCACCATGGAGAGCATTCCTAGCTAATGCCTCCACCCACTATGGAAGTGAACATTTTAAATGGCATCACATGCAGAGAACAGAGCTGAGCATATGTGTGCAGAAGGTGCAACAGACAGGCCACACTTCAATAGCATATACAAGAGCAGACTGACTGCATATTCTGATCGGATCCTATCAGAAGACTGTGTTTCTAGATGGGGATGAAGAATAGCTGAGGGTAGTTAAGAGACTGGAAACTAAAAGACAAGATGTTGAAGTGGTAGAGTCTTAGCATGGAATGTGAGTATATGGACGGGGTTCCTGCAGTGGGCTAAGGAGTGTGCATACTCCATCCTTACTATTCTAGGCAGCAGTCTGGGGGCTCTAGGCTAATCCCAATCTGTGTTCTAGTTCCTAGCTATATGATCTTGACAAAGCTCTTATATTACTTACATTACTTCCTAATTTCCTTATCCTTAAGACAGAGATAATATTAGCACACACCCTGTAAATGTAAGAAATAAGTGCAAGAGTTTAGGCAATGAATTTAACTCAATATTAGATACAGTGTGGTGACTTAAATGAGAATAGCTCTCATTAGCTTATAGATTTGAATGCTTAGTCCCTGCTTGGTGGACTGTTTAGGAAGGATTGGGAGGCGTGGCCTTTTAGCAGGAGGCACGTTACTAGGCATGGGCTTTGAGGATTCAAAAGCCCACATCAGGCCCAATCTCTCTTCTCTAAGCTTCCATCATGCAGATAAGCTCTCAGCTACTGCCAACACCATGTCTGCCAGCCTGCCTCCCTGCCACCATGCTTCCTGCCATGATGATCCTGAACTAACCCTCTGAAAGTGTAAGCAAGCCCCCAGCTAAATGTTTCCTTTGATACGGTGTCATGGTCATGGTGTCTCTTCACAGCAATACAACAGTAACTAAGGCACACAGTAAATATTCAGTATAGGATAAAGACAGCTGTGGTGGCATGCATCTTTAATCTTAGCTCTTGGGAGGCAGAGGCAGATAGATCTCTGTGAGTTCAAGACCAGCCTGGTCTACATAGTGAGTTCCAGGACAACCAGGGGCTACCTAGAGAGACCATGTCTCAAAAAACATTAATAAAGGATATTTGCTTTATTTTGAGAAGTAGGTAAGCATATGGACTCTAGAGTCAGAATACCTGGGTTCAAATATTACATTCATTATTACTGACTATATAACCTTAAGTAATTCTCAGTCTCCTGATCTGTCATGTGGAGGTAGTGACACCACCATCCTTAAATGATAGTTGTGGGAATTCAATCAAATGGCATTATAGAACACTCAGGACTGTCAAATGAGAAATAAATGCGGCCTAATGCTATTATTAGTTGTCTACTGATCAGCATAAAGAATGTTTTAGACTTAGTTCTGGTTATTTTGGTTTCTAAAAATCAAATCAAGTCCAGTGGCATGCACTATAGTTACAGCTGCTAGACAGGCTGGGACAAGAGGATCACTTCAGTCATGAGTCTGAAGCCAGCATGGACAGTGTAGAAAAACCTGTTTCAAAAAAATTAAAACAGAGGGGGAGAATTATGATGGTTGGGGGATTACTGACTGAGGACAGAAAGCATAGACAGAACACCACGGAGAAAGTTGAGTTGCAGATGGGCAGCAGGAAGAATGGGGTTACTGAAGAGAATGGGGAGGATTAGGGGAATTTCATTATATTCCATTTTTAGGAGACTGCATTCTACAAACTATTTATTCCTCCGTTACCTTGCTAACCTTACCATCTTAGCACAAACCAAGTATTCCAACAATGTGACTTAAGAAAATTTACCATGTACAATAGTTTTAGCCCATGTTTCATAATTGTTCATCCCAACAAATCTAATAGTGTTTAAGGATCATCTGTATAATGCGCAATTCAGATCATACCTAACCCAAGAAATATATAAGAACCAAAAAATTTAAAGGAATTGGTACCAGAAGCCACTTGGCACTGGCTGGTGTACATAAATTGTGATGAATGACAACAAACAACAGGTAGCTGTTGTCATGGTTGTTTCCATTTTTGTTTTTCCCTATGAAATGTAGTTTCTGGTTTTGGAAAGGAATCTATTAAGAGTTCTTTGAAACAAGCAAACAAATTTCTGTTTCCAGAATGAGAAAAGCTAGTTTCCAAGACATTAGTGAGAGGTGTCTAGACTTGTCCTAAGTCGGCCATCATGTGCCACCAAGCTCATGGCTCAGGTTTCTAGAAGTCTGGTTTCCATAGCAGGCTCATTGTCAGCCAATGATGACCACAGAGTAGATGCTAAAAACCATGAACTGTCATCACCATCCTTGCTTGCATATCCTGTCACCAGTCAGGAATCTGGTTCATTGACATCTCTGTTGGGTCAAAGCTTACACATCCTATGTGTGCCTTTCCCCACCACAGAGTCCCCCATCAGTCACCCCTTCTCTCCCTACAGTGTCATCACTAGCATCACTGTTGGGAACATGCACCTTCCAACTGTTGGGTTCCTAGGGTCCCAACTTCTCAGGTCCCAACTACCTCCTCTTTCTTCTTTCCCAGTGTGGCTCAGGTATGCCAGATAAAGAAAGCAATGGGGCAGAGCTCACAGACCTACAAGAACATGGAATTCAGGAAATGACCTGGAGGTTGGTGATCTTGATGACACATCCCTTGGGGAGAAAGAGAGAGGTCTAACCACGTGCAGCTCCGGTCTGTGTTGGTGGCCAAAAAGCTTCAGGCAAACAGCTTTTTAGTAAATTTGTACCCTAAATGTAGCACAAATAATAAAAACCCAGAGTCAGATATTGGGGTTCAACCCAAAAGCTAGAAAAGCAAGGCAACCAAGCCACTAGAGAAGTCTTATCTCTACCAAGGCTGGGCGACAACAGACTAAGCCTCTCTCTAGTGCTGGGATTAAAGGCGTGTGACTCCCTAGTACTGGAATTAAAGGTGCGAGCCATAACCACCTGGATCTATTTCTGCATTTATCTTGTGGCCTTGCACTCACAGAGATCCATCTGCCTCTGCCTCCCAAATCCTGGGATTAAAGGTGTGTGTCACCATTACCTGACCTCTACTGGCTTTACCTTTGTCTCTGCGCTTCAGCAAGATTTATTTATTTATTTATTTATTTATTTATTTATTTATTTATTTATTTATTTATTTTGGTTTTTCAAGACAGGGTTTCTCTGTGGCTTTGGAGCCTGCGCTGGAACTAGCTCTTGTAGACCCAGCTGATCTCGAACTCACAAAGATCCGCCTGCCTCTGCCTCCCGAGTGCTGGGATTAAAGGCGTGCACCACCAACGCCCGGTGCAAGATTTATTTATTAAAATACAAATAATATACCACTACAGAGCAGCCCTTCAAAGTAGCTGTAAGCCAACTTCCCCATAGTCAAAGCTTTTATTGTGCTTTTGCCTCAT
This sequence comes from Dicrostonyx torquatus, assembly GCA_028555095.1. Classification (NCBI taxonomy): domain Eukaryota; kingdom Metazoa; phylum Chordata; class Mammalia; order Rodentia; family Cricetidae; genus Dicrostonyx; species Dicrostonyx torquatus. Next base: position 8,769,635 of record JAQHUG010000043.1, read on the forward strand.
GAATCCAGTCATCTATTAAAATGTGAGCATATTTTCTCAGGCTCTCACTAGGAATCTCAAACCTGAAGCTGTTGTGACATAGCTGTCCATTAAGTTGAGCGGCTTCGTGGCTCATGGCTCTGCTTCATGGCGAGGTGGCATCTTAGCTGGAAGGCTACTGAACTGGAAATACCATCTCCATTTTCTCCCAGGAAGACAACGGGTACCCCCTTTCCACTCCATTACAAAGGTAAGCGCTCTCTTGTTGTGATGGGTCCCAAGAGTCATCCTTTGCTTGCCAGGAGTCATCTGGAATTTATCCTATTATCACCAAGCCCCAGCGACAACGACTTAGCGTCCACGACAGCTATTTCTCCAAGTTGCCCCTGATGTTTGCTTCCCCCTGGAGCACCACAGCTCCATTTCACAATTTATTTACATGACAGGTGCAGTGAGATAAACAGACATGAATTCTGAGCAAGTAGAGATTATCAGACAGTAGATTTTTAATCTTTTTTTGTTTGTTTGTTTGTTTTTTTTGGTTTAAGTTATTTTCCTGAAGTTTACTCTCAGTTTCACTAGTGTGCTGCTTTGGGATAGAAGTATGGAAAGCTGTGTATAAAACTATATCATTTACTGGCTTCCAGTATACACATATACGGTCCTCCTGACGGTGAACTTCTTAGTGTCGGGGATTGGGTTAACTTCCCTGGCCATCTATTCTTTAGTAGATGGACAGGTGAGCAATAGAATACGGAAGAAGTACGCTCTGCTGATTTCAGAGTTCAGGCCTTGAGGCACAGCTTTCACTTCCTATCTCTCTGGAAGCTCTACCTACCTTGAAGTCCGGCTATGCCAAGACTGCCTGTCTGGAGAGACTAGCCTTCTGCCTCCTGCCCATCCCTACTAAGGGACACGCATCTGATCAAAGCCTCCAGACTATCAGCAAGATGCCTTTGGAGCAGGGGTTGTTCCTGGCTCGGCTTCCTCGCGAAATCACAGGTTACAATAGACGACGGTTATTTTAAGCCTCTGAGATTTGGAGTGATTTGTCACACACGGTAACTAGAAAGAAGAAGATCCTGCGGGAGTAGTAGCATGTGCGGGCGCTACTCTCCACTCCCTCCCCGGAGACCAGCTCATACCTTAACAGCTCCTCAGCTCTTCTCACCTGCCTAGAGTGAGATGTGCCTAGGGGAGCAGGCCTCTTTTTCTGCTTGTTTGTTTTAATTATAGCTGGGGCCCATTCTGCATGTTCTTGGGCAGTGCAGACCAGAGGACCAGACCAACCTCAGGACACAGAGCTTGCACAGAGGATTGTTTTTAACAATCAGAACCTGAAGAGGAGGAAATCCATAATTCTTTCTTCTCATTGCTGGAGGGGCCTACCACCAGCTAGAGATCTGTGGCTGATAAGATGGGTTTACAAAGGAAATGCCATCTGAGTCCTATCATACAGGGTGATGACGGTACCACAAGATGAAATGAACATGACAGGAGACAGAGCACTCTCTTTCTTTCTCACCTTCGTGGTAGAGCCATGATAGAGTGGCAAAAGGAAAGAAAAAAATGGGTGAGGGTCAAGACAGGGTCTGAGCAACAGAAAGATAGGGCAGTAAAAAATTAGATGCTCCGTATGCACTTAGAATTTTGGATTTAGGGATCTGGAAAACATGTTACTAATGATTTTATGGATCCCCAAATAACTAATGAAAACAACCCATAAATGACAAAATAATGGTTTAATGTGGAAATTATCGGGCAGGGTGTCAGGAAATTAAAACATCAGTCCTAACAACTGACAACTGACGGCTTAAACTGTTTCCTTGCTGAAAAGTGAGATCTCTCTCTTCCACGAGATTCTCTGAGTTGATTTGCATAAGGGACAGGAAGTAGCTTAGGCAGAAAAGAGAAATAATAAACAGTAACTAAGTTATGCCATCTTTTGAGAAATTTAGAATAATCTTTCTCTTCAAACACAATCCCCCTTTAAAGCATTGAGCAAATCACTCTGCTACACCTGCGCTGATTATTAAATTTCTATCTAAACAGTTAGTGCCTGCGAGATGGCTTAGCAGGTAAAGGCGCTTGCTGCTGAGCCAGAAGATCTGAGTTTGAGCACTGGGACCAGCATGATGGGAGAAGAGAGCTGACTCCAGCAGGCTGTCCTTTGACCTACACACATGCTTCATGGCACACGTGTCTTCCCACTTCATGCACTCACATGCAATAAAAATTAAATGAAAATCTCACACATATAAATAAATAAATGTCTTTTTTAAAATTGAAAAAACAAACAATCATGGCTACATAGTGAAAGGGGAGTAAGTGCACCAGCAGGATACATGAACAGTAATACTGTATAAGAATTCAACATCTAAACAGATTCCATTGCTTCTTAGACTGGAAATAATCCTGTCCAAAGACTTAGGATGTGTGCATATGTGACTTTTCTTATTGTTGTAACAAAACACCTGATAAAAAATCATCTTTAGAGAGGCAGAGTCTACCCTGGCTTACAGTTTGTGGATACAGTCCATCATGGCAGGGAAGGCATGATGGAGGGAGTGTGAGCCAGCTGGTCACATGGTATTCACAGTCAGGAAGCAGAGGAGACTGGGGCTCAGCTCTCTTTCTCCTTTTTTCCCTTTTTATTCGGTCTAAGATCCCAGCCCATGGGTTCATGTCCCCCACTGTTAGGGTGGGTCTTTTTACTTCAGTTACCCCAACATAGAAGATCCCTCAGGGACATGCCCACAGATTTGTCTCTTCGGTGGTTTTGGAGCCTGTCATGTTGATAGTCAATAGAAACCATCACAATGTGACTGTAAGAACCTGGCCAGCTGCAGAGAGTGCAGCCTCTGGAGGTTGTGGGGGGTGGGAGTGGGGTCAAAGGAACAGAAAGTAGCACTGAGTTAGAGGTACTAAGAGCAGCTCTCCTGAGCCCTGAAAAGGAACCTCCTAATCTGGTTGGTGGTTATAGTCCACCTGCAAGCACACATCCTTTTCCTAATTAGTAGACACTGTCGGTAAAGACAGCACTGTTTCTTGAGCTGTGCTGAGCAGAATTACTGCAGCACAGCCCCCTAAAGGGCTTAAAGGGTACAAACCTGAGACTCATCTCAGACTAAGTACATCAGACTCTCTGTACTGCCCAGGAGCCCACATTTTAACAGGCGCCTTGCGGGGCTTCCAGTGAACATGTGAAGCCCAAGGACTGCTGTACTTCCTCAAACTATGATAGTTTATAATGTGCTGCATTCACTCCAGCTGTTTCGGTGCTGCTTCTCTCTCTAGAAACATCCCTCCCCACTCATCTGCTTCATGGCATAGGTCGAGATTCACCATCTCCTTGGATCTACCTCCAATGTCTTACTCTCCTGTGAATTTTAATTATGCTACTTCATGTAGAGTTCTTTATGATTTAATTCCATTCCTATCCTCTGACAACACCCTTATCCCCTACCTGTTTTATATTATTTTATATAATACATATATGTATTTCAGACAAGGTTTTACTATGTAACCTTGCCTGGCCTAAAAGTCATTATATAAACTAGGCTGACCTTAGAACTTAAAGAAATCTGCCTGCTCCAGCCTTCTGAGTGCTGAGTTTAAAGGCATGCACCACAACCATGGCTAATTTTCTGTTGTGTGCACATGTGCATGTGCGCATGTGCATGTTTGTTTAAGTAAATAAAATATTTATTTTGAGACAGAGTATAAATACAGGTTTTTATATAAACAGAGGTTTCTCTGTCCCTCCCCACCCCATAGCCACTTCTAGATAATTACTCAGAGGTTTAGTACTAATTGCAAAAATGTTTGACTTATTGCTCAGGCTTATTATTAACTAGCTCTTACAGTTTAAATTAACCCATTTCTATTCATCTATATTTTGCTGCGTGGCTTTGTGGTTTTACCTATTCTCTAGCATCTTGTGTCCTCGGTGACTGACTCTTCTCTCTCTGACTCCATCCTTCTCCCTGTATCTCCATTTGGCTTTCCAACCTAGCTTTATTCTGCCTGGTGATAGGTTAAATCAGTTTTATACTATTTAACCAATGAGAGCAATACATGTTCACAATGTACAGGAGGATTATCCCATGGCACAGAGTCTCACTATGTAGTCCTGACTAGTCAGGAACTCTCTTATGTAGACTAGTTTGGTTTTGAGTTCATAGATGCCTCCGTTTTTTAATTTTAAAGTCAATGTTCATTCTTCTTGTCTTCAGAACAGAAGCCAAAGTGAGTCCTAGAGCTTTGCAAGTCAGGGAGTTCTGAGGGGTATGTGTTTTGTAGAGAGCACCGAACAGTCATCCTGCCATCCCACAGTTGCCTCGGGTCCCAGATGTACCTAAGAAGCTCCGATTTCATTAATCACTATTGATCGTTTTCTATTTTTTCCTTCACACTAAAATTAATTTAAATTAACTGGGTGGTGGTGGCAGCACTTGCTTTTAATCCCAGCACATAGGAGGTAGAGGCAAGCGGATTTTTGAGTTTAAGGGCAGCCTGGTCTACAGAGTGAGTTCCAGGACAGCCAAGGCTACAAACTCTGTCTCGAAAAACAAAAATAAATGAAATCAAGTGAAGATACTACGTTTATATTCCAAACTATGTGACAGTCTTGGGAGCAGAAGCCTGTCCTTTGTAACTCCTCCACACTGTGTCTTTATTACTATCTTCCCTCCTTATTTCTTGGGAACTCTCACCCTGTCCTCTTCCTACACTTTCGTCATGGCTCCTCCACGCCACTTTCTGGAACATGCCCCCAGACTTCAGTTTGCTGCTGACTAGTTGGAGGTGTGTGGGCACCTCATCTAAAGCTAGGAGTACCAGGCTCTTTTCCCCTTAGTTATTTTGCAGATGCATGAGATGTTGCTTGGAATAGACTCAGAAAGTACTCTCTCCACATGGACCAGAGAGATGGAGGACACTGTTCTACAGAAAGAGGGGACAGAGGTGGAGGCAGGTGCAGAGAGAGGCAGGTAAGCAAGCAGTAGATATCTGTTTGTGATTCTCATTCAAAATATACCACCCAAGGTATATTTTGGAACTCAGGATAAATTTTTTATTCTTTGTTTTTTTAGAACAAAGTCCTTGTCTTGTGTAAAGATAGTTTTAGTAGCCCCACAGATTTTGAAAAAACAAAAATGCAGAAGGAGTTGTGAATGGCTTCTAGGTAACCAGTCCGATCCACAGGGCCTGACAAAACATGCACTATTTCTTTAAGTTTAAAAGCACACATCTCAAATTAAGCAGTGTAACACACACCTTTAATATCTAGTGCTTGAGAGGCAGAAGCTGGTGGATCTCTATGAACTGGAGGACAGCCTGTTTTCCACAGGGAGTTCCAGGCCAGCTACGATTACATGGTAACCTTGTGGCTAAAACAGAAGTATCTTTTTAAAAAAGTATGTTAAACTCGGGAGGCAGAGGCAGGCGGATCTCTGTGAGTTCGAGACCAGCCTGGTCTACAAGAGCTAGTTCCAGGACAGGCTCCAAAGCTACAGAGAAACCTTGTCTCGAAACACCAAAAAAAAAAAAGTATGTTAAAAATACCAAGATCACTACTACTACCACTACTACTACCTACTACCACTACCACTACCACTACTACTACCACTACCACTACCACTACTACTACTACTACCACTACCACTACCACTACCACTACCACCACTACTACCACTACTACTACTACCACTACTACCACTACCACTACCACTACCACCACTACTACCACTACTACTACTACTACCACTACCACTACCACTACTACTACCACTACTACCACTACCACTACTACTACTACCACTACCACTACCACTACCACCACTACTACCACTACTACTACTACCACTACTACTATACTACCACTACCACTACCACTACTACTACTACTACCACCACCAATAATAATGACACAGACTTAGAGAGGTTAAGAAGTTTTCCGCAAAGCTAGATAGATTCTAAGTCTAGAGGTAGAGGTGTGACCAGGTTAGACTGAATCCACAATGGTGACCTGTAGGTGGGACACCTGTCTCTATTCTTGCTCCTATACTGTAGCGTCAGGCTATGCGAATTTGAATGAATCCTGTAAGCCAGTAAAGTGTCATGTAATTGATCTTAGCTTATTGGTGGGACTGCATTTTGTGCTGCCCCTTAGAGGCAATAAACAAAGTATAACTGGCCGACAGGCCCACCTGGAAGCTGGACATGGTTCTAAGAGGGAGCCGCTGAGAGCAGCAGTCTTCAGGATTCCATTGCCACAAAAGAAGGCATGGGGTGGCCACACCAATACAATGACTGAGATCACTCAGTCAATGACTGAGACCGACCTGGGCAATCATGGCTACCACAAGAGAGCAGCAGGGGATGCGTGTCATATGTACTCCCAAGTCTTCACTCCTGGTCATCCTGCCAACATGAGCTGTGGTCATCCTTGAAAGCCAAGGGTGGGGGCTTAAGAGATGAGGGGGATGATAGAAGACAAAAGTGATGAAGGGGAGAAAGCAATCGGATTAAGAAAAGTGGAAACTGGGATTGGAGAGGTAGCTCCATGGCTAAGAGTACTTAGGACTTGAGTTTAAATCCTTAGCGCACATATAAAAATCTAGGAATGGCTAAGTGTGCCAGCATTGGGAAGTGGACACCAGGGGAGCATGAGAACTCATTGACCAGTGAGCCTAGCCTAAACAGTGAACTTCTGATTCAGTAGAGACCCTGCCTCGAGGTAATAAGGTGGAGAGCATTAGAGGAAGACACCTGATATCCTCTCTTGGTGTCTGCATATGCATGCATGGGTATTCATACACACTATAACACACACACACCACACCACACACACACGGGGCAGGGGTAACTTTCAGGAACTCTGACCCAAAGTAAAGATGTCAGACTATCAGATTTTTGACCAGGAACAAACAGGCCCTAAGGAAGGTAACATATGAGCATACATTTTGTTCAAAGGGATGGGGTCTTAACCTTCTAAAAAATGAAAAACAGAGAAATCAAATTTACTGATCTGAAATTATGCAGATAGTTGGTTAAAGGGAATGAGATTTACAGGACAGAATTCAAGTCTTCCTTGAGGTCTTGAGATTTTCCTGCACTTCAGTGGGTTCCCTCTGTGTGTGTGTGTGTGTGTGTGTGTGTGTGTGTGTGGTATAGTGCACACACATGAAAAGAAACAGTGTAAGATTGTATATAGTGGATCTAGAGATACAGCACACTGGTAGACCATATACGTAGCATGTGCAAGGCCGTGGGGTCAATCCTCAGTACTGAGGAAAAATTACATGCCGTGGCCTTGGTCATTTCTCACACCCAAGCAGATGCACTCATGATCAGCTCCCAAGTGAAATGAACAAGTAAATGAAAAGAGACTTTGTATTTGGACAGTGACTTTGCGATGAGCAGGATGAGTGGGTGCTGAGCTGTGGTGTGGTTCTAAAAATAGCTGAACTATTGGCATGCTCATTCTCTCCTCTTTTCCCTTAAAAACAAGTGATGATGGCTCCTAGCTGTAAGAGCTCCTGGGGTGGGAGGGCCCACAGGCAGAAACACTCATTATTTCCTTCACGCAAGAACACGCAGCCCTGCACAGTGCTCTCTCTCCTTGGATGCTACCATGCAGGGGCAATTCCAACTCCTCTCCAGCTCTGGGTTCTTGAGAATGCTGTCCCCATTGGCTGGCAATGTTGCAAGACAGATGGGCCTGGGAGGCCTCCACTTGCCACGTCCACATCACGAGCAAGCCCCTTTTCATTTCTAGGTGTCTAAAAAAGCCTGGGAAATAGAGCAGCCTATTCTGACATCTTGTCTACCATGAAACCAGACGAAAGGAATAAAGGGATCCAGGTGGGCTGAAAGAGAATTGCCAGCCTCGAATAGTCAAGTTACTTCAAACAGAGCAAAGAGCTCCCTGAGAGGAAATGTTATTGGAGGCTCAGAGATGCCTCCTCTTAAACAGAACTGGAACAGCGCGTACTGATGGCTACACAGAAATAAGTGAAGGGTTGGTGGGCCAGAAATTTCCATCCTGCTGGGATTTTTATTGAAGCCATGTTTATAAGAAAATGATCTGAACACAGTAATGGCCTGAGCAGTTTGATGGGGCAGTGCTTTAAAAGAAGGTGACTATGAGGTGGAAAGAGAATTGGCGAGAGTGCTTTCAATGGAAGCGGTATTTCAATGCAGTGTATTAGCGGCAATCAGATCAGGCTGGTATCACATGTGTACTTCCCCCTTCTGCTCCATCTCTGCTTTCATGGATCTCAAGCCTGCCAGAGCCCTGTGCATCCTCAATGCAAATTTGAGTCCAATTCTATCTTGCCAGAAATCTCTCAGCAGCTCCTTAATATATAGAAGATAAAGCCCAAGGTCCTTACTTGGGACTTGTCCCTATTCTCCCAAGGTCTTGGTGCCCAAGACCTGGGTGGCATCCCTGTCCCTGCCACTATATCTTCAGGGTTCCAAAAGGTCCTGGAGGCTTCTTAGTAGCAAGGTGCTTTCTTCTTTCTCAAGAGGAAATCGAGCCAGATAGACTGCCTCTCTACGAGGATAACAGGCCCAGGTCTGCTTTGCTGCTGAATATCATTCATTCACATTTTTTCATTCTATAAGCATTTCTTCGGTGTCTCCCTTGTGTCAGGAACTGTGCTAGACTGCAGGGATTTAGTGACATAAGTTTTTCTTTTTTCTTTGTCTTTTTGAGGGGGATATTTCAAGGGAGGGTTTCTTTGTATAATAGCCATGGCTGTCCTGGGATTCACTCTGTAGACCTCAAACTCAGAGATCCGCCTGCCTGGGCCTCCCGAATGCTGGGATTAAAGGCATGTGCCCCCATTGCCAGCTATGACATAAGTTTATTACCTAACATTTCTTCTGGAGGTCAGAAATCTTGTGTGGGCTTTACCCGTTTGAAATGAGAAGCATGGGCTGCATTCCTTCTGAAGACCCCAGGAGGGTCTGGTTTTCCCACCTTGCATTCCTTGGGTGTTGCCAATGTCATGATCTCTTCCTCTACGGTCAGGGCCAGCTGTGTACATCTTCAACTATCTCCACGGTCACGTCTCCTTCTCCAGTTCTGATTGTCCTCCCATTGCCTATATAGAGAACCTTGTGATTACCTTGGCTCCCTTGCATAGTCCAGGATTAGACCCTTCTACTTCAAGATCATTAATGTAACCACGCCTTCGAAGTCCCTTTTGCCACATACGGTAATAAAGTAAGGTAATACTGATTCTGAGGCTCTTGGGAGCAGTTGAGTTTGTTTACAGCCCTTTCCCTTTGTCGTTAAGTCAGAGGAGCTGGGAGTTGTGGCACATGCCTAGAGTCTCGAGTACTTGAGAACCTGAGACTGGAAGATCCCTTGGCCGAAGGAAATTGAGGCCAGCCAGGGCAACATAGCATGAAACGCCAACTCAAACAAACACAAAAGAAACACCAACCGAACAAACAGAAAGTGAAAACAGAGTCATCCTGGACTCTTAATTCTCTTTTCGAGGTGTTGGAATCCAGTAGCTCATACAGGTGTGCAGCTCCTGCCATCAGGTGCCTCCCACTGTAGAGGGGAGACAGGTGATAAGCCAACCAACAGTTAAATAAGCCAGAAAGCAAAAGGAAGCTTTGGAAAAATAAAGTTGGCGTGAGGTTGGGGCCATTGCTATTACATTACAGTGATTATAGCAATCAAGGAGTGGAGAGCTGGGTTCTGGGAATTCAAGAAGGCAGTGAACACAAAGGAACATGATGGGGAAGGCTAAGAAGTGAGCCAGGATGAGACCACGGAGCATGCAGAGATTTTAAAAATTCATGCTGCTAGGGAGGAACCCAGGGCCACACACCTGTACCTGAGAAGCACTGTGTCACTTAACTACATTTCAACCCAATTTAGTGATCATTACCTTCGGCCTGGAAAGGGCAGAGTGTGAGAATGGCTCTTACTCAGTAGGACCTGTGGCAAGGGAGGAAAATGCATGGCTAAGATACTGCCTGAGCCAGAAAGGGAGAATGTCCAGAGGAGGCTTCAGCTTGCCTTTGCCTCTGTCCAAACCCTTGTTGTACCTTCCCACGGTTGAACCCAGCTGGAGTCCCCATGGTAAGGGAGGCTGGGAAGCATGGGGGTCAGATCTCCTGTAAGAGAATGAACAGGCAAATGACCAAGCTTTGTACAGGCTGAGGGAACTCAGGGACTGAGTCATGCAGGTGCTTGGGGAAAGCTTTCCTGGCAGAGGGTTCAACAGATGTAAGGCCTGGAGTCAGAAGAGTACCTGGCTGGTGTATTTAAGGACAACTAGGATACCACTGTGGTTGAGTGTGCAGGACAAAAGACAAAGAGGTCAGAGCATAGAGCTTAACTCCATTGCTTGTAGGCTCCACATCCCTCTGGATTCAGGTAACCATGAATCAAAGATATATTACACACACACGCATACACACACACACATATATATACACACACAGTGTCTCTACTAAACACATTCATGCTTTTTGTGTGTGAGGGGAGCCACTACTTCCTAAACAATTCTGTGTATCCCCATTATATATTGTAAAATTTCAAGTGTTCTAGAGGATGTGTATAACAAATTCTGCACCTTTGTTTGTTTTGTTTTTTAAGACAGGGTTTCTCTGTCTAACAGCCTTGGCTGTCCTGAAACTCACTCTGTAAATCAAACTCATAGAGACCTACCTGCCTCTGTGTCCTAAGTGCTAGGATTAAAGGTGCTTGCCACCACCATCTGCATTTGTGTGTATGTGTGTGCGCGAGTGCGCAGGCGCATGTGCCCAATTTTTTATATAGGACTGAAACACTGAGAGTTTGGGTGTTCATGGAAGGGGATTAGAGTGGTGTGTATGTAGGTCCTAGATCCAGTTCCTCTTGTGTCCTGAAGGACAACCAAATAGAGTTCTGTAGGTTAGAATTTGAACTTGTGTTTTAATATTATTTTTTTCAAGTTTCATGAGAATCCCAGGGAAGTTTCTGAGCAAGGTGGCATGATCTCACTTATGTAAACTCCACACTGTACATCAATCATGTAGATCAGATGTTAGTGACAGAGGGCAGAGAAGATAGACTATGTATGGAGACCAACAGGGAGACTATTGTGACAATCAGGAGGGAAATGACTTGAAGCACAGATAAAGCATTTCCCTGGGTGGAGAGTGGCTGCATTCTGTACACATTCGGAAGGAAGGACCAGCAGTATTTATTCTTGCTTTGAATGTGGGCTGTGAGAAAACAGAAAAGAAAGACTATAAGAAGTTTGCTCTGGACTTCTGAAACTGTGTGTGTGTGTGTGTGTGTGTGTGTGTGTGTGTGTGTGTGCGCGCGCGCACCGTTAATTGAGATGGCGAAGATCATAGCACACTGGTGTGGGGAGAACACCTAGAGCATTTAGTTTTAGATGTGAGAAATCTGTGTCTTGGGAGCGTTGAGTAGGATATGAATGTACGGTCTGAAGTGTGGGGCATGGCTGGCTTGGAGATGTAAAATAGTTAGCAATCGGTATCTCAGGACCATCAGACGGCGGGCGGAGGTCACCAGGGAATGAGAGGAGAGCACGGAGGGAAGATGTCCATGGAATCTCCACTTTGGGGTTTGGGACTGCAAGACTGAATGGTAGAACTCTTCATCCCGAGGTAAACGAGGTAAAGAACAGAAAGAATTCTCACAGGTGAGCCTGCTTGGCTTCATCCCTGCTACCAAGGGTTTAGGAAGCCCATGGTTTGGGATGAGGTTGTGCTGCTGTTTCCATAGTGGGTGAGAGGCTGCCCCTAGTGGCTGCCGGAGAATGAAAGGAAAGGGACTGAAGACAGCAAGGACTGAACACCCTCTTCCCAAAGACTCGACAGGAAGTGAAGCAAGGGCAGATGTGGAAATGTAGAAAATGGTTAATTTTCACCATGGCACATTACAGAATGCCTGTAACTGCAGGGGAAAAAAGACTTCAGGAGCTGGGGAGATGGCTCAGCGCGTGAAGTGCTCTCTAAAGTTCCAATCCTGAGAATCTATACAGTAGAGTACATCACACATCTGTAATCCCAGTGCTCCTCTGGGAAGCAGAGGTGGGAGGATCCTGAAAGTTCTAGGTCAGGGCAGCCTGGAGTAGGTAGCCTAGCAACAGTCAGCAAAGAGACCCTGCTTCAAACAAGGTGGCAGGTGGGGACCGACACCAAAGCTGTCCTCCGAATCCCATGCACGCTCAGTGAAGTCATGCGTCTCCACTCACAAGCACACACAAAAGATAATTCATTAGAGAGGGAACATAGAGGGAAGACAGTTACTGAATCAATGTCCCTTAGCTGAAGAGGGTTGGCATAGTACACAAAGCAAGAGAGCAATCTCAGCTGAGAACTGAGAAGTTGGGGCAAGCTGCAGGCAGGAAGCAAAGGAGAGCCTGTGTCCTGGCACAGGTAGATGCATGAGTACTCAGACACATGCAGGCAGCGGGGGGTCCAGAACGGGGGCCTGTTCAGTGCTTTTCTGCTTGCTTTCTTTCATGGATGAAAGGAGCAAGGGCACATGTGGTAACAAACAGTGGTTTGATGAAGGAGAAGGTGTCGTGTGACATAGTCTTTTAGAGTACAAGAGAGAAGCATAGAGGCTCCTCTGTAATTCAACACGGGAAGCTAATTGATTATAAAGCAAGTGGTGTTTCAGACTTATAATGAGTACTATTCTGTAGGTGGGAGAATAAGGAATCCCACAGTATGGCAGAGTTAGACTACGTGAGGCTAAAGCGACAAAACCCTCACTTTTAGCCAGCACTGGATTTTGGAACCCAACACCCTTCAGCAGGGTCTCATAAAGAACACCAAAGAAAGTTAACAGATTTGGCTCATACTTGGGTCAGTTGTTTCAAAGGGCTCTCATAAAACATAAAACAGGTGGCCTTGAGAACAGGACTGTGTTGGTCAGCCATTTTTAAAGGGCAACACCATGTTCCATTAATGAACAAGAACTGATTTATAATATTCAGTAATTCGGAGGGTTTGATCCTTAGAATTGAACCGCGGAGTGATGGTGAAGTGAGATGACTTGGTGGGTGAAGGCACCTGCCAAGCGAGCTTGGGGATTTGCGTTCAATTCCCAGAATCTACAGGGTTGAAGGAGAGAGCTGACTCCTACAGGTTGCCTTCAGACCTCCACATGTGTTCTATGGTACATACATGCCCACAAACGTATATGTGCATGCAAAAGAAAAGAAATGAAAATGTTTAAAAAGAGATGATCCAGCTCCTGACAAACGGTGAACCCAACGCCCATCCCATCTCGTTTCCCTCCCTCTCTTACTGCTGTCTTGGTGTAAGTGTGCATTCATTCACTTGTCGCTCACTTGTATTGACATGTTTATTAAGCAACAAGGAATCTGTTCCAAGTGTAAAAACCAACCACCGATAATGCATACCCTTTAAAGCTGCTATTGCAGGACCAATCGTTTTGTTGTTTTTGTTGCTGAGACAAAGGAAACTTCAACATAAAATTCTCAACATGTAGCTAAAACATACTGAGAGCGGCCTACTATAAAACGAAACGTTCATTTGCTTTTGTATTGTTCAATATAAAAGGGGAATATCTGTCACTTACTGGAAACTTCTATAGGTCTGAGTGCTACAGAATTTTAAAGCTGCCGTAACTTAACATGTTACAGGTGTGGTGTCAGGGACAGTAAATTTCTCAAGGAGTCTCAATTACTAGTGGCACAGAAAGCCCCCCTTTCCTGACTCTATATACTACTTTTTAATTACACTGCTATTTAAGTATCAAATATAAAAACTTTCAGGCATTTGAGATGGCCCAGCAGGGAGAGGTACTTGGTTTTCAAGGCTGATGACCTGAGTTTGATCCCTAAAGTCCACATAAAGGTACAAGGGGAGAACAGACTCCACAAAATGCTCTCTCTGCCCCCCCCCACTCGTACCATTTCCATAGGTAACCTAAAAGTCTTAAGTGTCTTTATATACACAGGCTTACTTATCTACTCACTTTATAAACTTAGTATATAAAAACCTGAGTCTTTACACACAGAGGTTCATTCTTTAGTTCTCTAGCTGTGTGGGATTAGCAGTTTCCCCATAGTGACGTTTAGGGATTAATTCTCTTTTCTTGGTGAGTTTCTCCAATTTAGACACAGAATGAGGTTTCAATCAATGGCCTTTTGGACTTATTTATTTTTATTTTATGTATATGGATATTTTTGCCTTGCATGCATGTCTGTACACCATGTGATATGCCCAGTGTCCTTGGAGGGTGTCAGAACCCCTGGAACTGGAGTTACGGATGGTTGTTGGCCCACCAAACGGGTCCTGGAAATGGAACTCCAGCCCCCTGGAAGAGCAGCCAGTGCTCTTAACCACCGAACCATCTCTCCAGTCCCTCAATATCATTTTGGAATTAGGTATAAATGCATAGTTTGAGGAGTCGTAATTATCATTATCAATTTTTTAAAAGTTTTTTTCCCCCTGCCTTCCCTTATGGTGAGCAAGGTTTCTATGAGACAAAGAGAAAGGGAGATTGTAACCACAGGAAAAAAACAGATTTGAGCAGAAGTTATCAGAGTAAAAAAACTTGACTGTAGTGCAGAAAGTAACAGTAATTTCAAGGACTATTCAGGGTTAGGCAAAGTAAAGGTATTGCAGACACACAAGGACTACTACCTTCATTAAAAAAAAAAAAAGACATAACATACCTACTAGGTAAAAAGCCTGAAGAGGCATTAAGAAACTAACACAAGTGAGCTATGTGCTCAATGAGCTGTCTCGTGGGGGCGTTAGGATGGGGAAAGGAAGGCATCTTGCGGGAGGAGGTGGAAATGAGATTTTACACAGGAAGGTTAATAAACTGGGTACATGGTGGACATTTAGAAGTAGAGAGATGCATTAGCATCTACAGTACCAGAGCCCCTCCAGCCAAACGCGTTCAGCTCCGAGACGCAGGTCTACAGGAACCTTCCGTCTGCCTCTAGCTTTCCCTTCCCCACTGCTAGGCCCGGGGCAGCGGAGGAGGCAGGTGAAAACTGCACTCGGCTGTACAGTCGTCATGGCAACCAGAAGTTCCGCGGTCCTCACTAGCCTGCTACCACTTCCCCCGGCCCGAGCTGGGCTCTAGTCTCGCGAGACTTGCCTGAGAGCAGAAACCAGCCGCGGTGATCTCACTCGAGACTGAAGGAGGGAGGAGAGGTGGGAGGGAGGGAAGGGATGGGGCGGGGAGAAGGGCCAGTGCAGCGCCGCCACCGCCGGCAACTTTGTGAGCGAGTTCAGTACGTGCGTGAGCGAGTGAGCGGAAAGTCAGTGCGGCGCCGAGTCCCGGGGNGGGGGGGGGAGGGCCGGGAGGGGGGCGGGTGAACCTCTGGGAGGCCGCCCGCAGCGCGCCCATCGCCGCGGCCCCGGCCTCCCTTCCCGCGTAACCCCTGCGCGGCTCCTCCAGACCCCGTGGGCAGTTACCTGTTCCCTCCCCCGCGACCACGCAACTCGCCCCACACCGCGTCCACCGCGGAGCCCCGCAGCCGAGACGCTCCCTGGGCGCCGCGCGCTCGTTCCCGGGAGCCGGCGGGCGGGATGGGGGGCTCGGGGGCGCGAGCTGGGGCCCGGGCGCCTGCACAATAGTTGATGCCCCGGGGACTGGTCACTTTGGCCCCTGAGGCGCCCGGAGCGCGGCCGCTGCGGGTCCTCCTCGGAGCGGGGCTGGGGTATCGCGCTGATCCCGCCCCCGCGGCCCCCACGCCGGGCGCTCGGAGCCTCGGATCTCCGCAGAGGAGGCGGCGAGCGAGCGCGCCCCGACCGTCTGCACGCTTTCTCTTTCTCCCCAGGGAGAGCGCGCGGACGACGCGCCCGGGACGCGCGGCAGCACCGGGAAGCCCAGGCCAAGCGGTAAGTGGCCCCGGGGGCAGGGCTGGTAGTGGGGGGGCGGGGCGGCGCTGCTGACAGCCCCCTGTACTGTCCCTGACTGGGGATTCGCGGCTCCGGAGCTGGAGGCTCGCAGTCGCTGAAAGTTTGATTTCCGATTTGGTGGCGTGTTGGGGATCGCGATCTCGGCGGGGGCGAGTCTGCGCTCTACCGTGCCCGGCGCGCGCGCACGTTCTCACCTCGGGATCCGGATCTGCTCCCCTAGAGGCCCGGAGTCCCGTGTCCCCGTCTGGTGGCTGTGCTCACCCTGCGGTTCTGGGCTCCTCGGAGCTACCTTTCCCCATTCGTCACCCGGTGAGCGCTTTGCAGGTGTGCTAGAGGGAACAAGGCCCCAGTGGGTTAATGGTGGGGAAGGGAGAGCTTTGGCTGCAGTTTCGAGGGTGATAATTTCCCCTTGGGAGGTCCTGGAGACTGAGATCCAAGGATGCTTCAACCTGCGTTTCTTGGAGGGAGTAAACCTTCCGAGGGTCGGAGAGGCGTGAGGCTGCATAAAGAACTTTTTCTCTCCTTGCCGTGTTCAACTTCGCTCCTGACCTTAAAGGCATCTTGCCAGGATCGTAAATCGCTCCGTGGCATTTCGACGTGGACAAGCAGTCGCGTTGGTTAGGTTGAAATTTCATCGGCGCTCACCGTGTCCAAAACCAGAGGCACGGGGAATAGCTTTCAAGGAGGTGGTGTGCTAGATTGTTGGCATTCCTCTTGGAAGGGGAAGCCTTTGGGGACGGTAGCTCCTAGACTGCCTTGGGTCTTTATAGATTTGATTTTTTTCCCTGACGGCTGGCTGAGAGGCAGCCTTCGCTGAAATTCACACTACCTGGTACACGATTATGTTTCTAAACTCGGAGCCAGTGATGCGATGCAAATTCAGAGGGAGGTGTCGACTTTCATCAGGTTCCAGGTCTATCTGGATGAACTGGGGTTGGCGTTTCCTCTATAAAGCGAGCCTTTCATGTTGAAACTCTGACTCAGAGTCTTAAAGCCATTCTTTTTTATACGGGTACTCTGTGGGAGTTAAGTGTCAACTTTCTCCTGTTCTCTCAAATGGAGTATCTTCCAGTGCAAAGGTTCTCTGGCTGAATGTTTTGGACAGCCACAACATTTAAGTCTTACCGAATTGCTCCTGCAACCTCGTTTAGGGACAGGAATGATTTTTCCGTGTCCTTTAACGACTCTCCCATATCCACCTTTCTTTTCCCTGAAAGCTGCAATTAAGCTGCCTTTACCAGGATGTTTAAAAAAGCTGATAGGATTATGCAGAGCAGTTAAAAGGTTTAAGTAAAGCAGTTTATGGTCACTGATGTGTCCAACTGTGAGGTGACAACCCAGTTATTAACTAGAATATTATTACTAAAGCATTTTCCCATGAAATCAGTTATTGATATTAAGGCATTAACAACAGTGCTTTGAAATGACTTGGGTGATGATTTGAACACAAATGTTTGGGGTACAACAGGAAATTCAGAGTGCTGTCTTCTCTATCACTGAAGGCTTTATTTTTCTTATCTCAGTAAAGGACTCTTGAAATTGGCTATCATTAGTTAGATTTCTCCAGTCGACTGAGAGAACGGGCTTAGCAAGTGGCCAGAGACTGTCAGTAGGTGTAGCTGTGAGCTGCTTTGCGGTTCCTGGGGCCCTCAACTTTTAGATTTGACTGTCAAGCAGTGGTAGTTGTGACTTCATTCTGTGGAAGGCTGACTTGAACTCTTGGTATTCACTCCTCAGCATGTCACTAAAATGACATCCTGAGATTTAATTTGACTCAGATTTTCAGTGTCATTTCCTGGCTTTTTATATTTATTTCATGTTTGCCTTGAATTACATATGTGGTAGTGGTATAGTTTTCTTACTTGATTTTTTAAAGCATCTTTTAAAAGAGCTTCCTAATAACTTTATCCACATGTTGTAGATTGAGGATGGCTTGAGATGAGCAGTTATATATTCTGGGATCTTAGTTAAGGGGTGCATATGTTGCATGTGTTGTATTTTCAGTTGCAGTTTGAAGTTTGAAATCAATGACTTTTTTTATTTTAATGATCTCTTAGATCACAGACAGCAGTGTGTGTGGAACCAAACTCTGAGATCAGATTCTTGGCTAGTGGAAGGTTTATGTGGTGAACAGTGGGGCTTGGTGCCTCTTGCCTATCTATATTTTAAGTACCAAAGGTCCAATCATTGCACAAATGATATGGCTATCATGAAAGTTTTCAGGTTGCTTCTTAGATTTGAGCATTTTGATTCACTAGTCAGATTGGATTTTTGCCAAGGAACACAAATACTG
>JAQHUG010000043.1:8795931-8818707 GCA_028555095.1 Dicrostonyx torquatus
AGAGGGTTGAAGGGGAGGGGAGAGTCAGAGAGGGGAGCAGAGAAAAATGTAGAGCTCAATAAAAATCAATTAAAAAAACCAATAAAAGAAGTTTAAATTAAAAAAAAAGAAACTCCTTGTTTCTCAGTTCAGAATGCCTTATTGCCTGCCTGCCCGCCCGCCCATCCATCCATCCATCCATCCATCCATCCATCCATCCATCCATCCATCCATCCATCTTTGGCAGATGACATGTAAAATGTCTTTGGACCTATTGGTTTAAAATTTAAGATAAAATAAAGATGTTGAAAGTACCAGCCCTATTCTTTGATAAATAGCATTTTGAATTTATTAGATGTGTTTTGTTAGAGGTAGTTGTAAAGAAGAAATGTGTTTCTTTACAATCGATATCGTCCCTTGGGGCCGAGGGTAGCTCACAAGTTAACAGTTCTTACAATGCTTACAGAGGACTGGGTTGAGTTCCTAGCACTCACATGGCAGCTCCTAACTGCTCCTAATTCTAGTTCTGGGCTCAGAATTTGTCTCCCAATGTCTCTGAGTTCCTGTAGTCATGGGCTGTGAGTACTAACACTCAGGCACATATGTATACATAGAATAAACATTTAAAAAATAATTGATACTTTCCCAATAGTTGTCTGCTGCTTTAGACAAGAGGTGGGTCAGGGTTTGGTTCTTTGAGGCAGCTGTGGATACGGACCAGTGCTATTGACAAGTTGGGTGCACTCAGAATGGTATAGCCACAGACTATGGTGATGTACTTGTTATCACCAGAATTGGAGCTTCAGTCATGCTGGACTTGAACTTACACTGTAGCCCAGACAGACCTTGAACTTGGGATCTTTTGTGTTTCCTCCTGAGTAGTTAGAACTACAGGTTTGTGGCAGCAAGATTCTATTGGTCATACTGTGTGCCCATTGCAGGTTCTGGGATGTAGAGAGAGATGAAAGTTACACTGGAGGGTTTGGTCATGTCGAGTGTTAACTATAGCTGTACTGTTGTTGCTGGAGCATGGGAAGAGGAGTGATGGCTTTAATCATGAGGGACAGTATGGAATGGCGAGAATTATTTTTAGGTAGGTGTCTTGGAGGCAGAAACTATTTTGGGTACTACCTGGTATTAAGCAAGAAAACCTTTCTTTTTGTTAGACTTTTGGTCACACCCTCAGATTCATTTTTAAAAATGATTTAATTTGTTTTATGTGCGTTGGTGCTTTGCCTGATTGTATGTGTCTGTGAAGCTGTCAGGTCCCTTGGAACTGGAGTTACAGACAGTTATTAGCTGTCATGTGGGTGCTAGGAATCGAACCCAGGTCCTCTGGAAGAGCAGCCAGTGCTCTTAACCGCTGAACCATCTCTCCAGCCCCTACATTCTCAACTTTATAAATGGGTCCATTCATCTGCTTAGTAATTGTTGATGTACATAATCTGTTTTTCCTGGAGTCGACTTACTGTACATTACTTTCAAGAGCAACAAAAGGTGTACAGTATAATATTGACACAGTTCCCGAGAAACCTCTAGCCTTTCTGTTTATTAAGAGTAAAGGATTTGGAGCAGTTGTAAGAATCTGCAGGAAGGGATTGTCATCTTTTCCATGCTTGTTTCCCCTTACAAGCAGCTGACTTAGTCCCCTTGAAATTTCCTTTTAGGTTTTCCAGATCTCTTGAGAGTTGTTACTGTAGCTCGTGTGTAGCAGCTTCTGTTGGGAAGGCGCTGTCTGAATGTCTGACGTTACAGTGCTTACTTACGTATTCCCAAAGGTTTTCTTATAACAGCCTTTTCGCAACATCACTTACTGTCCCATTTTCCCATTTAAACTGTCCAAGTCAGCGTTTTCTGGTGTATTCCTAGAATTGTGTGACCATCTCTCTCTGTAAACAATTAGAACACTTTTCATGGCCTAGAAAAGACCTCCAAACCCATCTCTTCCCACTTACCACGTCACTACTGCTTTCTCTCTTTATAGACTTACATGGTCTCTGTGTTGCTTGTAATGTAAGCATGTAGTGTACCATGTGTGGTGACTGGCTCCTGCTCCCAGCCCCATCAAAGCACTTACTATTATTATTTTCAAGAAAGTAATAATATTCTTTTCAAGTATGTAGCTCCAACATACTATCCTAAAACTCACTCCATAGATCAGGCTGACTTCGGGCTCACAGAGATCTGCCTGCCTTTGCCTCCCAAGTGCTGGGATCAAATCTCGCTAAAGCACATTTTACTTCTTGCAGACACATTCACTTTTGGTAGTACTGTTACAGTCAAAAGTTAGAAGTCCCTGTGTGCTGATGCAGAAGGTGCAGCCTGTGCTATGACCAAAGAAAAAGTCAAAAGCTGCCAGGTACTGCATATGTGGGAGAGTGAGCCTTGGGCCTTTTAAAGCAAAATAAACCCTCTCTGGGCCTAAGCCCCGCATGTGCACAGTATGTCCTGACTGTGCTACTGACTTGCTGCTCCTCGCCAGTTTCCAGTTTGAGTTTTCCAGACTGTCATTGAGGCTTCCCTCCCTTCAGCTTGTCTGATCCGTGATCACACCTGGTGTGTGTGTCCCGTGTTGTGTCTCCCCCCTCCCCCCCTCCCCCCACCCGGTAAGTGGGTTCTTATTTCCAACCTTGTACCTATCTTAGTGGCTGAGGCAGTCTCCTTCACACCGCTGTGCATTCTGACTAACATCACCCTGCACGTGCTCCCTGCAGTGAAAGCAGCTAGCATGCTATGTGCAGCAAACCCACACTCCTCCTTCTGTGACTAGCCTGGTGCCTCCTTTCTTTCCTGTTTATGTGATCTCATTGTCTTCTGCCAGAATGGCTTTGCGCTCATATATATGCTGGGCTTCTGTTCTTTTCGCTTACTAACCACTCTGCTTCCTTTGAACCTTTGTCTGTGCTGAGTTTTAGTTGCATTTTTAGGTTTCTCTTTCTGTATTTTAAAAAGGACACAAAGTTCCTGACAGCCTTCTTGCTTTCAACCCCTTCTTGCCGTGTAACCAGGCTGGCCTCAACTCCTCCTCATCTTTCCACTGCCTGTGGAATGCTGGGATTATAGGTGTGTCCCTCCACTCCCAATTTGAACTCTAGTTTAATTTGAATCTTTCTCATCCTGTAAGACCCAGCTCTTCAGTGAGAACTTGTTGGCTACTGTAGCTCATCTCTGCAGTTGACTTTGCTCTGTTCTCTCTGTAAATCCCCAGCATGTCCTAAGTGCAGTGTTCGCATGGTAGAAGTCAAGAGAGTAAACTGTGCTTGCACATCGGAAAGTGCTTTTCCAGTAGAGCTACCTGCGGGTATGATAGGCACTTATGCCTGAGAATTCATCCTGGCCAGCGTCATTGTAAGGGACGTTCAGACTCCACATGAGGGTCAGTTTGGCCTTGTGGAGTGTCAGAATCGCCTAGGAGGCATTGTAAGTGCATAGAGCCTCTGTTTCGATGCAGGATGTTCACATTGAAGCGTTTTTGAAGTCACTTGGAAACTTCACAGTCAGATGATGCTCTTCCTCCTGGAAGCCCGTGAGCGTCTCATTGACTTGCTGGATTTGATTGCACTTGTGTTGAAAGACCATGTATAAAGGTTTTGGTTTTGTCTGCTTAAGGCATAGAGCCTAGAGTTGGGGTGGGGGATGCAGATGGCAAGAGAAACTCACTTATTTCTTTCCGGGTATACCTTCTTAGAAGATAGGACCATCCTCATTTCGCATGTTTCTTTATTAACCCCAGATTGTATTAGCCTCCTGTTTACTTGTAGCACTTGTTACTGTGTGTTGTTTTATCTAATTATCCTAATTTTTTGCCCGAAAGGAGCCACCTAGTGTTCAGTTGCTTTATTGCAGACGCCAATTGCTTCCTAGTCATAGGATTAACATTGGCTATGATAGTTGAGGACCCACTTCATGTCACATGATTCTTAATCTTTCTAGGAGGCCTGAACGATAGACATTAGCACTGTGAATGGGGACCATGCTCTTGAATTCATGTGACAGGATTCTTTCCTGAGTCAGAATGAGTTGCAGCACAGCTATATTGCAGTGGTGCAGCCATCTCTTGGGAGTAGAGTTGTCTCGATGTGTTTTGGTTGTGTGAGTACCATGTATTTTCCTGTTGGAAATACCAGAAAGGCTGTCTACTTATAATACTCATGACCACCCAGTCAGCTAAACTAGCAATTTGTTTTAAACACTTGTACATGCTGGTGAAACATGCTCCCCACCCATTTCCAGTGAAAGGCTGGCTTCCTAGTATAAGTTTTAAGTTGGGAATGCAGCTCATAATTAGTTCATGTTGTCCCGTGTGTGTATGTACGTATATGTGTGTACCCTTGCTGATGACCAGGAGTTCTCAGAGTGGTCATATGGTGTGCTCTGACTCCCAACTTTAGCTTGTCAGTGTGACTTCCACAGTTAGTATCTTTCACCAGACTCCACCAACAGGTTTGTCCTCTGTTACATGGGTACACTGAACCCTTAGGAGATGAGAACCTGAAGCTTGGGAAGGCTAGAGTCCTTGCCTGGCTCCCAAACACTCCCTTCTGCTGCTGGCTGCAGTCAGATCTCGCCGGCACTAGACAACTGAACTTGTAGGTGGAAGGTGAAGAGAGCAGACGTCTCAGACTTCTGGGGAAAGCTCTTGGGTACAGGATTGACTTTCCTGCCCTCAGGGGAATCAGGGTCACTGAGTGGCTTCTCTTGGCCAGCTGTGTTCACAGAGGTTGGGGAGCAGCCCCACTGTGGACTTGTACATACTGCAGAAACCCACAGCATTGGGTCGCACAGTTTCTAGCATGAGCAGCTAGGTGGAATGTAAATATTGATGATTGTGGGGAAGCAAGTTTAAGTCCTAACAGAATTTGCAATAAGGACAGTTGTTTTGTTTTTTTCCTAGAAAACTTTCTCTTCTCAGCCCAGGTGAGACAGGAACCTTGCGACAACTATTTCTGCAATAAAATAGCTTGCTTTCTCTTCTTGCTTTGTGGGTTCTGATGTGGCCGCTGTCTGTTATCCTTCATTGACTTTCACCATGCTACCATTAACTTAGCATCTGCTTTGTTTGCAAATGAATGTCTTTTAAGAGCCTGGGGCATGATAGAAACATACACAAGTATACAGAGAGTTAATAGAAGCAAAATGATTGAAAATACAAAACCAGGTGTAAAACAGTCCTGAATTCTAAGAAATGTGAATTCAGTTGACAGTGCAGAACTGAAACCACTAGCACAGACTGGGGTGCGGTGAGAGAGGACGACAGCACAGACTGGGGTGCCGTGAGAGAGGACCCTAGCACAGGCTGGGGTGTGGTGAGAGAGGACCCTAGCACAGGCTGGCTTTGGGGAGAAAGGACACCAGCACAAGGAGCCCCTTTTCCATCCTATACATTTCTGCTGAGCCACAGGCTCCACATGTTTGGAGAGTACAGTGTGCTCACATTTTACATGGGGGTCAGTTTTTCCAAGCAAATGTTTGAGACTTCTTTTTCATACAAGTCAGTCCTAGAGATTTCCTACTTTTGACTGTTAGATAAGGCTTTTTGGTGGTTTAATAACAAGTCTGGGCTAGTGTTATCTTAATCCTTTCTTTGCTTTAGTATTTAGTTTTATTTAATCTTAGGGCAAAGATTAATTTTGAAGGATATTGTTAAACTTTGGTGGCTGAACAGGGCCATGGTATGCCTTCCGATTGGCAGAGAGCCCTGATGTGACTTAATGGATTCAAGTCCCAGTAGCACGAAGTTTGCCATCTTGTTCTTGCTTCGCCAAGAATGGAGCAGTGGGTTCCCTGAGCAGGTGCCTTGTCTTGAGGGGCGACTTGCTGTTGACTGCTTGCTCTTGAGAACAGCCTTTTGATCTCTCATCCTTTCAAATGCTCTATGAGGGCAGTGACCCAAGTCAGTTAAGGAAGAGCCATGTGCACAGCTCACTGTCGGTCTACCAAGTCAGACATCACCCGAACAGTCATTGTTTGCTCAGCACATACTCAGCTGTTTTGTGGCAGGGGTGGGCTGTGGGTGATCCCTGCACTGAGTACTGTGTTCTTACGATGCTTGAGCTCGTGAGCCCTGGAAGAAGGAAGGCAAAGGAACCCATTTGAGTGGCCTGTCTTCTTGCTTTCTCTTGTCATGAAAACAGCCCAAAGTTTGGAAAATACAGAAATTAATTAAAAAGAATAACAAAAAGTATGAAGAAGAAAAAAGCCGAGATCTTTGTACCACACAAGGCCCAGTATTCCACTGCCATGCTTCTGACCTTAAAAATGGTTTTCTGACCAGGCCATGGAGTTCAGGCCTAATCCCAGCACTCGGGAGGCAGAGGCAGACAGACCTCCATAAGTTCAAGGCCAATCTGGTCTACAAAAGTAGTTTTGGAACAGCCAGGACTACACAGAGAAACCCTAACTGGAAAAACTGGACTGAGTGGGGGTTGGGGGGTGGGGGGAGAAAAAGGCTTCCAAGCCAGCAGACCCAGAGCTTTGTCCTGTAACAGGAGCCTTGAGGTGCTCACCGCTGGGGAAAGGGAAAGTGTCTCTGGAAAAACTGGTGTTTTGTTGGGGTGTCTGTAAGGTGACTACCTCCGAATTCTCTGGAAGACAGACATCAGGGAGCATGCACAGACTGAGCAGGACCCTGTGGGGCATTCTAAAGCTTCAATTCTCAAACGTTCATTTTCCTTGGTGTCTGCTGAAGAAATAAAACAGAGTCATCTCTTGAGAACAGGACGTGAGACATTTTCACAGTTGTAGTCTGTCCGTGGTTTAAGGTTGGGAGAGTTTATGTTTGGGGAGGCTAGCAAAGAGAAATATTTTTTAAATGAATTTATGTGCATGTGCTTGTGTGTACGCGTGCATGCACACACACAAACACATATCCACAGACACTCATACACACCATACCACCATTCCAGTCTGTTATAAACTAGCATTTTTCACAACATACCTATCAGATGTAGGAATTCCCATTTTATAGTGTAGATGTGGAAATGGCTTTAGCTGCTGACTTGCTTGTGTGAGTCACAATTCTGTGTTGGGGCAGGGAAGTGCAGATGGCTTACAGTTACAGACTGGAGTTCCACTGCACCCCTGTGGTTTTTCACTTCTGAAAAGAGGACAGTGATGGGTACTCACAAGTGATTGAAAAGGTGATAGAGCAGGAAGCCTTTTCCTGGGTGTGCGGGGGAGGGGGGTAGGAAGTGTAACCAGTAGGATGGTTGAGAAATAAATGGAGGAGGACGAAGAGCAGGAGGAATAGTGGGGACCTTTTTTGGTTTAATTTTGGGTAAGATTGGCAAGTGGCCAGAGGTTAAGAAGCCAGGATAGATACTATATGGGAGATACTTGTTTCTCTTTGCGTACTTAGTTCTTTATTCACTTACTTAACTGTCCTATGTGCAGGGCATTGTGCCCCAGATTCAGAAGGAGTGATCCATGTCCATGAGATTAGGCCCAATTGGTAGATAAAATAGATCTGCTTTGAGTGCCAGGGTAGAGGAAATCCAGGCAAGATTTGACAAAATACGGTAAAATGATTCTGTTGTGTTTGTTTCTCTTACTAAGCTTTGAGGGCTAGGTCTGTGCCTTTTGGGATGCTGTGTTCCTAAAACCTAGCTTTAAATGCACCCTGAACTACTAGTAGATTAAAATCTGATGTAGAGTTTATGAATGGTGTGTTAAAGTATTTTTTTGTCTGTGGAAACAGGACCTCAAGTCTCCTTATATAGAGACATCTGGTGACAAGTCCTGGCTTTCTGGCAATTCTGGAAACTGGGCTGATGGATACTGAGAAGTTGAGTTAAAGTGGCCATTTTGTTTTGGAATTCAATCATGACTGAAGTTATGTAAGAAGGTTCTGGTGGCCTACATTTTTTGAAAGTCACCTCATGAAGCTTGGAAAAAGGATGGCATGTTTCCAAGGTCACCAGATCTATAAAAAGAAGCGTGGGAAGCCCCAAACAACAAAATTCTGGTTGGATGTATGGGTGCAAATAATGCTGATAGACAAAAGCAGGGCAGCTTCTAAAGAAGACATAAAAACAGGGCCCTGGGAAAGAGGCCAGATTTAAAGCATCTATTAATATGCAATTCACATGCTGTGTAATTAGCCCAGTTGCTTCTGGTGTTTTCACACCTATAGGCAGCCATCACAGTTAGTTGTAGGAGATTTCATCACTTCAATGCAACCCCTTTAGTTTCCAAGCCCTTCCATGTCCTCCTATCCCCTCAGCCCTAGGTAGACATTAACGTATTTTCTGTCTATACAAATCTGTCCATTCTAGATATTTTCTATAAAAAGATAGCATCTTGATATGTGGACTTAAATGACTGGGTTCATCACATTATGGTGTTTTTAAGGGTCATACATATCTTTATACTTGTTAGGGAAAGTCATTTGAGTGACGGTCAAAAGAGAAAAGGGTATATAATAAACATGAAAATAACAGATAAACTCAGTTAAAAGTGTGTCAGGAAAGTTGTGCTTAGTGTTTAGTGTAACCGTTTAGATCTTAAGTGTTCCCACAGGCCTTAATACATCAGATCTTTTGGGAAGCTGTGGAGCCTTTAAGAAGGTGGGACCTGTTGGGAGTTGAGTCAGTGGGAGTTGTCCTAGAAGGGATATTAGCATGCTGATTGAGATCCTAGGGTACAACTCGGGGAGCACCTTTGCTCCCAGCATTTCCTGCCACAGTTCCAAAAAGCAAGGAACCTATCACTAGTAGACTGAGCCAGAAACTGTCCCCTTCTAAGCTGTCGTGTCAGGCGTTCTGTGACAGCCGTGCAAAGCTCCATGTTCAGTATGGCCTATGGATTGTAGGAGTAAGACTGAAATTATCACAGTAGTTTTTAAAAACCTTGTAAGTGTAACACACGTACATACAGAGCATAAAGATACAGCTCGATAGATGGATTGGAAAGCAGGTAATAGGTTTTAATACTGTGAATGGAGGGGATGAGTTGAAGAGTTGGAGGTGGGGAGATGCAGAGGTCATTGGTAGTGCCAGAGCTCCATGCCATGGTGTAATTTAAGTATTTCCAGCGAATTAAAAGCAGGGTTTCTTTTTCTTCTCCTTCCTTCCTTCCTTCCTTTAAACATTTTTCTACTCAGACCTCTTTTTACCTGAAATTTGTTAGCGCCCTCAGATGATCTTTATGCTTGTATAAAGTGTATATATAAAGTAGGTAATGGAGGTTAAACACCTGACAGCCTCTCATAAAGAAATTTATTTTAAAGCAATTCTTTGGTACACATGTAGTTTTACAGTTTATTAAAGATGAAAGCAAACTAGAGTAGTAATAATGAGGTGGATGTGTTTATTTTTATGTGAAGAATTCACTCTTGGCTGAGGATTTGTCGTTACAGGGCGAGGGCGTCCTCAGAGTCTCAGAGTTGACTGATATCCCTGCTCTTTAGTCCCCAGTGCTGTGAGTTCATAAACGCCTAGGACAGAATGGCAGAAATAATGTTCAGGGCTGGTTCAGAAATAGTTGGGAATTCTCTCCTAGTCCCAAGCCACACTTTATTGGCTGCTTTTCATGACATTCAGGAAAACAGCCGAATTAGTTAGTGTCTTGTTGCTGTGACAAGTGCCTGACAGAGGCAGCTTAATGCATCGGTTATGACCAGGAAGTCATGGGTGTGGGGCAGCTGGCCATGCCACATGTTGCTGCGCAGTTCACCCCTCCCACTCCCTTTTTTTAGTTCAGGATCTGAGTCTGTGAGATGATGCCACCCACCTTCAGGGCAGGTCTTCTTGTCTGTGAAATCTCTCAGGAAATGGCCTCACAGACGTGCCTAGAGTTGTGTCCAGGTGCCTCTAAATCTGTTCAAATTGCCAACAAGGATTAACATCACAGCAGCAGACAGCAGTTTTTAAAATCAAACATTCTGACACAATACAGTCTACAGATACACACATTTAAATGCTAAGGAGTAATGTTAGGAAAATATGAAAAGTCTTTGTTTTCTGAAATTAAATCATTGTATTTCTGTCAGAGCGGGAAAGTTTGTATGTGTAGTAAAAACATTGCAGTTTATACCAGCATGATAGTGGTAAACACTTTGCATTCTATGCATGTTTGATTTTTGAGTTATTTTTGGTCATTGTGTATTAAGAAACTGCATTGTTGTTAAATGTTTCATGCCCTCACCCCAATATGGGGCTGCGACTCAAATTTGAGTGCTGGTTACAGAAAAGAGCCATTTGAATCCCCAAAGAATAGGAAGCACACAATATGAGATTACCGAGCAACCTTTTAAGTTGTGCATGTTTACTTTATGAAATATTTAACAAGTTCTCTGTCATTTCTCCGAGGACCTACATTAAGTGCAGGTTTTGTCTGCACACCAGCTTCAGGAATCACTGTAGTATTTATTTGCATGTTTTTCATTTTGATGTTATTAATAAATGGGTATCACGTTCTTAAACTTGAGATAAGATTAAGATGGGGGTTGGAGGGATGGTTCAGTGGTTACAAGTTCTTGCTGCCCTTGCAGAAGACCCGGGTTTGTTTACTAGCAACCCACAGGGTGGCTCATGACTGTCTGTATCCGATTCCAGGGTATGCCATTCTCTTCTGACCTCCAAGGGCTCCTGTACTGGCGCACATATACTCAGGCACTCATACACTTACACATGAAATTGAGTAGGTAAACATTTTAAAAGGATTGATTAAGATTATGGCATAAAAATAAGATACAAATGAATAAAAACATTTAAAGTAGGCTGTTGTGTCATGTCTAGCCTGGAAATAACTTAATTTCTGGAGTGAGAGCCACAGAGCCAGTCAAGCAGCCAAGGGCACATATGGTCGGTCGGTCACATGTTATTACTGTCAAGCTCAGATTCATTTCAACCACTCACCTGCCTCAGCTGCTAGGACACAGTTGCCTCTTAAGGGTTGATGTAGACAAAATTCTGAGTGTACTTCTCAGATCGACCATCTTCTTTTTAGGGCGTAGTGGAGCTCTCACCCCCCTCCCCCTTTTAAAATCAGAACTGATGGCCAGTGCTCTGTGGTGTGTTTGATGAAAGCAGTTTGGGCCGGCAGGTTTGGGGAACACCGTCCCCAGTAACAGGGCAGCACTGCTCTGAAGGCCTCTTGGCCCTGAGCTGGGGCGAACTTGCATGAGCAGCGTTGTCTGCAAAGCTTCACTGATGCTTATGTCTGCTTCCTGTTGAATCCAACATCTCTTTGTAGTTGGCAGAGCCTTCTGCTGGAGTGTCAGCATTGTTGACCGGCTTCAGAAGTTTGTAAGTGGTCCTTCAGGACGGGTTGCCTTTGAGTATACCCTGAAAAATACTCCACGTCATTTGGTGGTACAGAGGAGTCGACTGCTCACAGACATCAGTGTCCTTTAGAGGATTTTGTCCCTGTTGCAGAGAACAGTATTACACAGCCGAGTCTGTTTCCTGGCTCTGCCAACTGATGTTAATGGAACCTGATTTCTTTATATCGGAAAAGAATTTTAATATATGCGATTGCTCCTTGATATTTTCAGTCTGCTTTTAGTGTTAGGTAATAGTGTCATGTTTTAGTTGTCTGATGTGTCAGTGGTTATGTGATTATTTTTCCCCGAGGGATAGGGAGATGAGTGAAAAGCTCACCACTGCCTTGTGAAGTAAGCTGTGCCTTGGCATGAAGTGCTGATCATTTGGCTCACATGGGCATTAGATCACCTTGCCCACTACTTGGGAAGGTTCCAAAAGTGCTACCTAACCCTGCAGGATTCTCCATCAACTTGAAGTGGTGCGGAGAGTGATGCATCTTGTTTCCTGTTCTCCTATGTCTTGCCAACTTACTATCACCACGCTCTTTATTGATAAAAAATTAGTTAGCCAAAAACCATTTTCTTCCCCCTGCATGGCAGAGGCGATGAAATTTATGAGAAGGTACATATAAGGGAAGATTTGGATGCTGCTTGTGTGTGTGAGCCACAAAGAACTGGAGTTGAGGGGAGTGCCCTGTGCATTTCCTTTGCTATCAGTTCTTCATCTCTGGAAAGAGTAGGAAGGACATTTGTGCTCATATTGGTTAGGATTTTAATTGCAGAGACCAGGATCTACCCAATGTAGACAAAGTGAGTTACTTTGTTAAATTTCAAAGGGAGGCAGCTAGTTTAGCAAAGGATTTGAAGGGCTAAAGAAAGAGACTGGCTGGATGTTGTGGTGCATGCCTTTAATCCCAGTTTGGTAGCTGCAGAGGTAGGCTTATTTCTGTGAGTGGAAGGCCATCTGGATCTCATACACAGCAAGAGGCCAGCCAACACTATATAGTGAAATCCTATCTCAGAATAAATAGATAACAACAACAACAAAGACTGCAGACTGAATCATCGACAGGAGCCCTTGTGCAAAAAGCCTGTGAAGGAACTGCATTGGTCAGGGTGCCCCAAATTCGAAGCTAGAGCTGAATCCCTCACTTCAGCCCAATGGACACTGTACACCTACTGCTTCTCCTTGTGACTGTTGTGAAGGGATCCGACAGGGTGTGTGTGGTTGGAGGTACCAGTTCACCAATCTGCTGGTCCTATGAGACAAGGAACCTCAACTCAGTTTTAATTTCTGTTTTGGGAAGGTGAACGTCACACATTATAGAATAGAGATGAAATGGAGCAAAGGTGATCCTGAACTCCCTGAATAACCAGTGCTCCTTATAGCACCTACTGCAAATAATGCAGTAATTACAGAATTACAAATAATGCTCCTGTCAGCAGTGTGAGAGTCTAGGTGATTTTTTTGTGGTTTTTCAAGACAGGGTTTCTCTGTGTAGCCCTGGCTGTCCTGGAACTCACTCTGTAGAACAGGCTGACCTTGACTCCCAGAGATCCGCCTGCCTCTGCTTCTCGAGTGCTGGGATTAAAGGTGTGTGGCATCACTTCCAGCTTCAGTTTAAATAATTTTTAAGGAAACATACTTTTGTATCAGGGAACAGTACCTAAAAAGTCCTTAAACATGCTATAGTTTGGTTCTGTGAATCTACTGAGAGCATGATGTTGCTGGGGTCCAAGACAAGGACAGCTGCAGACTCTCTAGTCCCTGGTGGGCCAGGATTGCAGATTCCTCTTTTTACTCAGGGAGAGTTGAGACTTCTCAGTGGGCCACTGTAAGCTCATTGTTGCTGCTAGAAGACTAAATCAATGCACATTTGTGATCAGTTATCTAATTTTTTCCCCCTAAAATGGAGTTAGCTCTAGGAGAGACTTAGAAATTATGCTGTTTTGGGAGTTGGCAAGATGGCTCAGTGGGAAAAGGCACCAAGCACGATGACTTGAATTTGATGACCCAGACTAGCATGATCCATGGTCCAGGTTATCCTCTGACTTCTACACCTATGTGCTCCATGGCACGTGCCACCCTGTCCCCAGTAAATAAATAATGTGATGAAACAAAAGCAAAAGGAATCACCCTGCTTAGAAGCCCAAGGCAGGCAAGCCTGTGGTTGCTCCAGCTGTGTGGCTGGTTGGTGCAAAGGCCTGCTGGCTTCTCAGCAGGGCCCTCTGAGAAGAGTATTGCTGCAGGGAGCCTCAAGGGCCCCAGAATGTCTTTGTCACTGCTGTTGATTTGAAGGACACTGGTGGTCTTTAATGTGTCAGATGAACACTTGGGTGTTTGTTCTTGACTTTTGAGGAAAAGGAATCTTAGGAGGAAGAATTTGTGCAAAACACACTTGGGGAAACATTCACTGACCAGTATCTAATTTATTGAAGGTCCAAATTTTTTGGTAAAATAGATTACAAAAATGAAGCTCTTTGCATGTAACTCTCTCCCTTTTTCTCCTTAGGTGTCTATACATTTATCCTGAAGTAGTTCTTTTGCTGAAGCACTTGCCGTTGCATGCATGGTCGGTACTAGTTAAGAACCGTCTCTTCTCTGCTCAGACACCGCTCTGCAGTGTGCCTTCTTGCCCTGAGCCTCTTTGCTCCTCCATGTGTCCCGGCATCCTCTCTTCCCGTCCCCCTGTCCTTTTTGTCTTCAGTTACGCCTAGTCCTTCTTGGTAACGTGTGCACCTCCCAGAGAACACGGCTGTTGATTAGACTGCTGTCTTTCCCATCAGAGTATAAGCCCGTGAAGGCACAGAGTGTCAAGCTCTTCATCTCTGGTGTGAAGAGTATGCCTGCTGCACAAGAGAGAATAGGCATGGGGAGAGAGAGGAGACTCAGCAAAAGCAGCTGCCTTTTCAGATTCGTGTTAGTGAAGTGTAGACTTAGCTCTCACGTTTGCTTCCTGGCTTATTAGGAACAACATAATCATCCATTTGTATATAGAAAATAAATATTAGTTATGATATGTGTAGTGTTTTTTTGAGCCTCTTTGCTCAAGGAACTCAGATTCAGGTGGAAAAAACCATTATCCTAGAATACTAGATGATAAAAATGCATAGACGTTCTCAAATATGGACTTGGACATAGACTTGGCTTAAGAGACTCTTATGTCAGTAGGTGTCATGGTTTTATGGTACTGAGTGACAGAGGAGGAATGAGGAGGGGGAGGACAGGATATTTACAGAGTCATTCAGATGTGGAATCCAGAATAGCACCTTCTGTTAATCTGACTCTCTGGAGAAGCTAAAACGACATACTCAACGAGCATAACATTCTGTAACTTCCGGAAGTCCTCATTTAAGTAAGCTTATGGTAGTTGGGGCGCAAGATCATTAGTAAATCTTTAAGTAATGTTCCTGTATCACAGGCACTTGTGTCCTGTGTAGGTCAGAATTGGCTCTCTCCTGCCTTGTGGGTCCTGGGGGCTCAAACCCAGACTCTCAGACTTGGCTGTTAAGGGCCTTTACCTGCTGAACCATCTCACCAACCCTATAAAACTTTTTATTACTTAATAAAGACATAGTGACTTTGAGAATGCAGGGCAAATAAAGATTACATGTCAGGAAGGTAGTAAGACACCTAGAAAATGCCTTAGAAATCAGCTGGTTTTTATGATCTTAAGTTCAACTCATAGTCCTTACCCAGTTATGGCAGAATCGGGGCTCCCTTTCCCTTCAACAGGAAAGGAGCACACATCTCCTCTTTGGGGATACTCCATGCAGCAGCTACTCATTTGTTTGGGAATCTGTTTTTATCTGGTAAATTTTAAATAGTCATGCAGGTATCTCACCCTGTACAAGTGTGTGTGTGTGTGAAACTGTGTAGCTCTGGTGGCCTGGAACTTACTGTATAATCCAAGCTGGCCTTAAACTCATAGAGATCTGCTTGACTCTACCTCTGCAGGGTTGGGATCAAAGGTGTGCACCGCAATGCTGTCATGCTTTATTTTTTTCATATAAAGCATGTGCATTTTTATTAGCTCTGTAAAAATGTGTACATTTGAGGAATTGTCATTTTGAAGTTGAGAAAAATGAATGAAAGATCACCTTAGGTTGTTGATTTTAGAAGATGAATAAAAATGAGGCCATGACTTCTCCAAGTATGGTTTCTATTGTAGATAGGAGCCAGAGGCATCTGGAGGTGTCCAGACTGAACCTGGCCATTGAGAGGAGAAGGGAGAGAGGTGAGTGGACTAAGAGAGGAGCGGAGGACCAGGAGAGCTCATGGCAGGTTTGTATAGGAAGGAGAAGCCCTGTGAAAGGAAGTGAAGCCTGGCCTCTGGGCTGGGGAGGTTTAGAGAAGGGGTGGGCTGAGAAGTATGGAAATCTCATCCAGCAGCAAAAGCCTGAGATGTGTATCTGCTCATAATAGACTTACTTGTGTTGTCCAGATAATTTTAATATTGAAATACCAGATATTTCGTATATTTCGTGTCTCAATGTTACCATTTGAAACTTTTCCCTTGAGATGAGGGCCTTGGCAGCTGGTGCCCCTCCCTCCAGTACAGGCATTGAGTTTCTAGAGAGCACTTGCCATGAGGCACTTGCTGGGCAGTCTCTGGTGGTCTGTGGAGGTTTCTTTTCTGCTAAGCAGGGGTCTTTGGATCTTTGTGAGGCTTCTCATCATTGCTGAGTAAAAGCCTCCCATGATGAGTAGTTCCGAGACTGAGCTGTTTGCAGCTGTTGGAAACAGCTGTGCAAATTTGATTGCCCTGTATGCTCGCTCAGGTTTTCTCTTAGCTGAAGGAGTTTGGATTTAGATGGGCAGCAGCAAAAGCATGGTTGGTGTACCAGGCTATATGGTTAGGCCCTTCTGCTTTGGTGTTGCTCTCCCAGCCCTGAACCTGGGAGCTGTTTGTTGGTTAGCAGTTAGTTGGAGACAGCATTGACGTTCTTTGTGATTTGGCTTCTGTTTTTCATATTTCCTGGATTCAAACTTTTGCAAATCTTGGTGATTTGATAAAATATGGCCTAAAGTGAAGTATTGAAGGTTTCCTGGCATAGATCCAGCTGCAGCAGGCTTATTACTTAAAGGCCAGGCAGTGTGGTTTGGTCTGAGGCCCTGTGAAGACTACAGTTGGCTGACTCTCAGTAGGGACCCCAGCAGCCACCCACCTTTTTAATTTGCATTTATATCGGAGAAAGCAGGTTTCCTGCAGAAGTTTGCCTTTAGCGACTGTATGGAAATTGCATCTTTGACTAAACAGATGTTTTTAGTCTTTAGAGTGCTCATATTTTAAAACTTAATCACCACCTTTCAGTTCATAGGTTAAAAATCTTATTTTAATTTGCTAAGGTACTGATTGCTAACTTATTTCAAAGATTTTTACAAAACGTAGAATCAAGCTGGGAGTGGTGTTTGCCTGTGATCTCAGCACTGGTGAGGCAGAGGTAGGCAGATCTCTGAGGTTGAGGCCAGCTTGGCCTGCAGGTGGTGTCCCAAGATAACCAGGACTACCCAGTGAGACCTGTCTCCAATAGGAGGAAGAAAGGAAGGAAGAAAGAAAAGCTCTTTTCCCTTAGGCAATGGCCCGGCTTTATTTTATTTTATTTTAGTGCTCAGCTACTTTGACCAAGGTTTGTCATTCTGTAAAACTTCTGGAAAAGAGTATGATTGATTTTTTTTTTTTTGAGACATAGGGGGTCAAATTTAGAAAGATTTTCATCTGCTTGGTATTAACTAAGAGGTGTCAGTGGGTTTGAACAGAGACAGAGTGTTCATAAACAGAGAAGTGATGTACAGTGGCAGTTGACAGGCAGACTTGTTAAAAGTGGCTCATAAAACTGTTTAAGTGGAGTGTGCCATCCTTCTGATTCCTCCGTCTTTGTGTGTGCGCACCATGTGTGTGCAGTGCCTTGGATTGTGATACTCCAGATCCCCTGGAACTGTGAGCTGCTGTGTGAGTGCTGGGAACTAAACCTGGGTCCTCCGGTAGAGCAGCCAGTGTTCTTAACCACTGAGCCATGTCGTTTAGGTCTTTTGACTACACTTTCACTAATGACTTTTTCTGCTCTGTGAGCCTGGACACGAACAGAAGCTCTTGTCTGGAGTTAATTTGTGGTGTATGGCACTGTCCATGGAGAGAAGCCCTGCACTGTGATTAAAAGTCAGAAGGAAGTATCTCCAGTATGGCTTTGCATTCCTAACTGTGGTGCAACGCCCCCCCCCCCCCAAAAAAAAAAACCCATAAGCACTACAAGGCTCTCATGGGGAAATCAGGTTACATAATGTGGCAAAGGACTTTGTGAACTGTGGAGTACTTTCAAAACCCATTTTCACTTGTTTCTATCCTAGAGTAGTTATTGTCTGACTTTCCTGGGGTTCATGAGTTAGTTACAAAGTAAAGTATAAACAGCTTACTGAAGTGATCAGGTAAGACGAATCCGGCAGAGGTAAAACCTAGAGGCCACTGTTGACTGCACTTTCAGTCCTTTGTGTACAGCTAGGAGAGTAAGTAGGTATGCTGTGACATAGGTAGGCTTGGTTGTCCTGATGGAAGCAGAGTCTGATTTTGTGCCTTTGTGCTCTTTAAAAAACCCAGCAGCTTCCCATATAAGGCAGTGTCTCAGCTCTTTTAATACTTGTGTAAGTCTCTTTTGGTCTCATTGTGATGGGCGGTCAGTTTTATATATGCGTGTGTGCACGTGTATTTTACTTGTAAAGGTAGTTAAAATTCATAATATATTCTTATTTAAACATTGGCTGATTGTTATTAAAATACTTTCTTAGTTTATTTTAGTTTCTCAAATACTAGAGATTGAAATTGTAATAGAATCTTGTATCATATTTTGTATGTTTTGAAGATTGAACCCAGGCCCTTGCACATGTTAGACAAGTTCTCTACCCTCAGCCTCTGAAATCTTAGACTACAAACACTTTTGCATATATGAGTATTTGACGTTTGTGTGGGTGTATGCATATCATGACGTGCATGTGGAGGCTAGAAGACAGTGATGGGTATTGATTGGTTCTGGTCTTCCACCTTGAGACATGGTCTCTAGTTGTTTGCTACCATGCACCCCAGGCTAGCTAACCCATGAGCTTGCAGGATTTTCCTGTTTCCATATCCCATTTGTCCATAGGAATACTGGGATTACAAGTGCATGCTACCCTGGCCAAGTAGATATGGGCTATAGCAATCTAAACTCAAGCTTGCACACACACACATACACATGTAGACAGACATATGCACATTAAAAAACTTGAATAAAATTGATTTTGAAATGTTAAAAAAAAGAAAAATACTTGTGAGAACCTTCAGCAGATTGATATGTGTGAATTGGGAAATGGAATTCTAGCACTACTCTTTACCTTGAATCATAAAAAGAATGTTCCAGAGGAGTTGTTTAGTCATAACAAAATGTTTGTTTGAGATCTTCTCAACCAATGAAGCTCTCAGAAGGTATCTTTAGTTTCTAAAGTATATTGAAATGGGAATATACATGTTAAGGATTTATTTTTATTTGTATGTGTGAGTGTCTACCCCCTCCCTCCGTGTGTGCTTGTGCATGCCTGGTCTACACAGAGTCCAGAAGAGTGAACTAAATGTCCTGGATGTGAACTGCCACGGGGGTGCTGGGAACTGAACCTGGGTCCTTTGCAAGAACAGTCAGATCTCTTAACCACTGAGCCGTCTCTCCAGACCCAAAATGTGTATAAATATCTTACTGTGGGTATGAGTGAGGGTTTGCAGGAGCTATCTGGGGTCTGGTTGCACATGTCCTGTGTGCCCTTGTGCCTCCTTCCTCTTGAGTGACAAAACTTGCAAGGTCTCACTCGATTTATTTGCTGCATCTTAAGCTTGTGATGTGGTTGACAGTTTGATCCACGTCTATAGACAGATGGGCTCCCAGGCTTGTTAAGAGGTTAGGAAACTTAGGAAATGTGATAAACTGTAATTCAGCTACTCTCACCTTGACACAGTTCCGGTTTTGTTGTTTTAGATGAAATACTTATAGCCAGTGTATAGTTCATGGTTGACAATAGAAGTGTTTGGACTTTGCTTCATTAAGAATTAGTTGAGACACTGGTGAAATAGTTCGGCACTTGCTACCAAACTCAACTACCCAAGTTTGATCCCTAGAAAACACATGGTGGAAGGAGAGAAAGACTCTCACAAGGTGTCCTCACCACCATGTGTGGCAGGACCTCACCACAGCACACTAACTTACTAGAGAAAAGTAATGAACAATTGCAGTGGAAATCAATACATTCTTAAAAACATAGTTGGATACCAGGAAGGAATTGGATGATAGGGATTTTGCGCTAGTCTGGACACAGACATACGTCATCAGATGTGGGGCAGGCTGCTCTGAATAACACATGTGAAATTGTGTTTTGTCTTTTCCTGTTTCTCAGTTTGTGAAATCACTTGGCTGGGTCCAGAAGCAGCATTGAGCTTGCTTGCCACCTACATGGGCTGCCTTTAAAGTGACACTTTTTGGAATTCAGTTCCTTTTCCAAATCGTAAAATTGGTATTTTTGTCTCTGTTCTCCATTTACAAGTTTGGCTTATGGAATACTCATGTGTCTCCTCAGTGACAAAGAGTGCCTAAGAAGTTTGTCCCATCTCAGTGTGGGGATGCCACATGCCTAGTTTACTGTTTGCTTTCCTTCTGCACTTCAGTGTAACTAATCCCTGCAAGTCCATTCTTGCGATGTCTCAGTGGAGGGGAAGTGATACTGAAGTTGTTTGTCACAGGATATGAGTGTAAAGACTTCTCTCCAATGAAGGGTGGCTCCTGGCGATAATAATGTTAATTGCACAACCACAGGTTCAGATTTACAAGCATAGAATGAGTAGTGGCCACCTACATCCCATGGAATCTACTTTGAAAATCATTGTAGAGCTCTCTTGCTGGTCTTAGACAGATGTTAGGATTAAGTTAAATGTTACCACTATTTCGAAAATGTGTGGCATGAATTCTACAAATTGTCACTGTATTCTTGTCTCCCATCTTCCTTACTTCCCTTGGTTCTTGATGTTTTTGTGATTTGAAAGCTGTTCAGCAAAACTAGTCCTTAGAAGTGCTTCTCCCTCTGTAGTGGTTCTCAACACATTAGATATTCTGCATATCAGACTTTAACATTATGATTCATAACAACAGTAAAATTACAGTTATGAAGCAGCAGTGAAATAATCTTATGGTTAGTTAGGGGTCACCACAACATGAGGAACTGTATTAAAGAGTTGTAGCATTAGGAAGGTTGAGAACCACTGCTCTAGAGACTGGGTGGAGGAATGACTGGTAATCCATTCAGGGCAGCCATGTTATAGATAGGAGGAACTGTGTGTTTTGTGCTGCTATGGGTGACTGAAGAACTCAGGTGGAATGCCTGGGATCTTGGGCACAATATATATTTTCTAGGCAGATGTGAATACTTCTGAAAAGATTGTCTTATCAATTAACATTTGCGTTTCTCTAGAAATTGGATGTATTGAGTGCTTTTTAACCATGCATTTAAAAATTAGATTTTATTTATTTTTGTGTGTGTGAGTGTGTTTGTGTGCGTGCTGTATGAGTGCGCATGTGTGCTGTGTATGTGCACGCTGTGTACATAGGTTTGAGAACAGTTGGTGGGGTCAATTCTCTCTTTCCACTTTGGGTTCTTGAAATGGAAGCTTAGGTGGTCAGCTAAAAAAGTCTTTGGTAGCAAAGACTTTTCCTGCTCAGTCATCTCACTGGCTCACTAAGTGTTTTAAGTGCCTCATCCTTCAGTTTATACATAACATAGATGTTTTAAGTTTTGTAGTTATAGTTGTTTATATACGTTTATCATGTGTTATATCCACAGTAATTATCTGTAAAGTTACTTAGATAAAACAAATTCAGTGAAAAGTATTTTCTCGGTGGAGGCTTCAGTGCTGATCACAGCAGGTTTTTATTTAAGTGTTATTTTACATTTTATTTTTCCAAAAATAATGTTATGCCAAGTTTCAGTAGTAAGTGGAATAGAAATGCAAGATGTGAAGTGAGAACTTGGCCCTTTCCTCTGGCATCTGCATCTCTGTATCTAAATAACTTAAACTTCTAGAGGCTGTACTTTCGGCTACTGCTCTCTGGAGAGGTGAGGCTGTAGCTGTCCCAGGGTTGATTTCTAGTGACTTTTTTTTTTTAGTTTGTTTTTGAAGACAGGTTTTCTTTGTTTAACAGTCCAGGCTGTCCCAGGGTTGACTTTTAGTGACTTTTTTTTTTAAGTTTGTTTTTGAAGACAGATTTTCTTTGTTTAATAGTACAGGCTGGCCTCAAACTTAGAGATCCAGCTGCTTCTGCCTCCTGAGTGCTGGGATTAAAGTGTGTCCCCCACTTGTGACTTTATCACTAGCAGAATCCTGAATGTTGACATCTAGGACTCAAGGAACGTGCTCAATTTTTCCCAGCTCATTTTTTGGTGAAAGTGATTTCCTTGTTGTTTAAGTTTTAAATTTTTTGTCTAAGTTTTTAAATTTGTATTTATCAAAAGGTAATTTTTGCTCTGATAATTTTGGTAGAACCATAAAAACTCAACGGAGAAACACACCTCAGGGCATTGTTCAGTTCTCTTTTGCCGCCTGTCAGCCTCTCTCAGGGTTCTGTATCCCTTTCTGAACTGCTGGCTTCCTGGCTTCCACAGTATGGCCGCTTTGGTCTTCCCTCTGCCACTGTTTGGGGGTTGCCTTGGGTTTTCAGCTTTAATGAATTTTTATTTTCTAGAATAAGTTTCTTTCCTCCCTCTTTGCGTGTATGCGTGTTTGCATGTGTTTGGGATTTGCATGGGATGCAAAACAATATTTGTTCTATAATCGTATGTGGGAGCATACTGATTTTCACATCATATGTGTGCCCTTTAGTCTTGCTAAATTAATTAGCCCAAACAGTTGTTTTGTAAATTCTCTTGTGTTTTCTTTGTAAATGTTTTCTGTGGTCTGTAAATAAGAAGTTACTCCAGCCAGATAAGGTGGTACACACCTTTAATCCTAGCACTGAGGAGGCAGAGGCTCCTGGTCTACACAGTGAGTTCCTGGACAGCCAGGGCTACACAGAGAACCTGCACTCCCCTCCCCCCACTCTGCGCTGAAGAAGTTACACGTTTTCTTCCTAATTCTTAAGAATTGCACTTCTATTTCTTCCTCACTGCTGTGGCCAGGAACTCTACAATCACTTTGCCTGCAGAATGGTAAAAGTAGGCATTCTTGTTTTACTTTGTCTCAGGAGAGAATAATTCAGTATTTTCCTTTAAGATTTCTGCTGGTTTTAATCCTCTCTCCTTTGTTCTGCCTTCTTCCCTCCCTCCCTTCATTCATTTAGGAAGTCCTCTATCATTCCTAGTTTGTGGAGAATATTTTTTTTTTAATTTAAAGACTCTTTATTATGAGCAGCTATGGATTTTACCAAATGCCTTAACTGAACTGGTCCTGTGTGTTACCCTTTTTATTTTTTTAGTGTGGTCTTATTCCCCCCACCTCTACTGTTAGACTAATCTTATTATGGGGATAAGC
>JAQHUG010000043.1:8847472-8867560 GCA_028555095.1 Dicrostonyx torquatus
GAGAGGGACAGTTGTACCACTGTCATCACAGAGAGGAGAGAGGGACAGTTGTACCACTGTCATCACAGAGAGGGGAGAGGGACAGTTGTACCACTGTCATCACAGAGAGGAGAGAGGGACAGTTGGGTGGTAAACCTGAGGTGTTTGCTTAGAATTTAAAGTGTAGGCAGGAACTCGTGGTTTTCAATGGTATAGAAAATAAAGAAACATGGAAAGAAATGTGTGTGTATTGTGCTCTTCTCTTTGAAGGCCTGGAGACAGCAGTCATCCTTTCTCAGAAAGCATACTGCACTCCCACATCTTGGCTTCTAAATGCCATTTTCTCACTAAAATGCAGGTATTTTTGGACTATAAATACTGAAAGTTTATTGAGAAATAAAGACCTATGGAGTCTTATTTTTAAAGATGATGTGTTTATTTTTATTTTATGTGTGCATATGAATGTCTGTCCATATGTGTATCACACATGTTGGGTACCTACAGAGGTCAGAAGAGGGCATTCTTTGACACTAGAATCATGGTATGGGTGTGGAAATGAATCCAACAAGTGCTCTTGACCAGCAAGCCATCCCTCCTGCCCTCTGTATGGTCTTAAAGTGTCATCTGACTAAGTAACATTCATGAAAGAAAAGAAAGTCCCTTTACTGTGTGGAATTCTGACAGATAGTACCATAGTTAAGTAGTATGAGTTAACATTGCCATAATGTAGACATGATTTGAAATAGTGTTCCACCTGACAGAATAAAGTTAAAGGAGCTCTTGTTGTATAGTATTCCTGTAGAAAATGTACATGACCCTGACCATCAAATACGTACAGTTCAAAGAGACACCGCACAAGCTGGCCAAGATTTTCTTGATTGCCATGATCACAGGGGGCAAGAAAAATGAGAATTCTTCAGATGGAAGTGTTACTATTGAGATGAAAGCAGAGTACAGTGCAAGGTCCTGGATTGGATCCATTTACTGAAATAGACATTGTTAGGATAGTTAAAGGAAGACAAACATGGCCTCTGAAGTAGATCATGGTGTTTATATCAGCACTGTATTCTGAGTTATGATAGTCACAACTATAAAAAAATTTATAGGCGAATGCTCTTGTTTATAGGAAGTGCTCATCAGCCTTTGTAGGTATTGACTCTCTGGTCAGGTGTCCAGGGAAAAAGGCTGTTTCTACTGTGCCTGTATCTTTTTGTAGGTTTATGTGCATTTATTGAGTAAAGCAAGGCAAAGCCTTTCAGTTGTTTGAATACCTCAGAATCATTAGTTCATCACAGAAGCCATTTACAGAACTTGATAGGCTTGCCTTTGCTGGGAACTGCCCTGCCACGCTGGTTTCCTTCCAGGTCTCCGTCTGTCTTTGGGCATGCAGGTCTGTCAGCTTTTACTGTTCTCACTGTGCATTCTTTTATGGCCATGCTTTTTCTCCTTCACCTGTGTCCTGCCTTTGTGGAAGCTGCTTCTTTGAATGGGAAGTGTGGTTTTATAGAAGTGACATCGTCACAGTATAGACAGAGATAATACTGTGTTTTAGCTTACTTTGTGTGTGTTCTTTTCTCCTGTCTACTGATGGGCTGTTGAGTCAGTTTTTGTCTCCCTCACAGAGCATCTGCTTCAGTCCTGAGCATGTCTCAGGTTGTGAGTTTGTCTGTGGGTGTGTGCATAGGAGTATACGTGCCCTCAGAGACCAGAGTCTCAGATTCTCCCAGAGCTGAACTTACAGGCAGTGACGAGTTGTCTGATGTGGGGCTTGGAACCAAACTGCGAGCCAGTTTCCAGCCTGAGCTTACATTTTATAAGTGCTGGGCCATTTGGTTGCCTGTCTAAAGACTGTAGGCTTTCCAGAAAGGAAGTGGGGATAGAATAGATGTGATGGTGTAGCAACCCATAAGAATGTGTTCAGGTTTTGAATGGGCTGTCTTTATAGCTCTAGGACTGAACATTTTGGGAGGGAGATGATCTCAGTTTAGAGATGTGTG
Organism: Dicrostonyx torquatus; assembly: GCA_028555095.1. Lineage (NCBI taxonomy): Eukaryota > Metazoa > Chordata > Mammalia > Rodentia > Cricetidae > Dicrostonyx > Dicrostonyx torquatus. Next base: position 8,849,449 of record JAQHUG010000043.1, read on the forward strand.
TGTCAGGTAGAATGTGGTAATTGGGCAGAAGGGTCATGGTCACCCATAGCCACCTTTCTCTGAGAGCTGACTGAGATTCTTTCTGCCTTTTCTCTAGTTTATAGAAAACCGTTGCTAAAGACATGTAGCCACCCTGGCTGCCTCTTCAGCTGGTGAGACTGAAGCCTGTCACAGGTCCTGTTTTCCTTGGGTAGGCTGGAGTACAAGCTTCTCTGTGGCAGCCAGACTGGCTAGTTTTCATAGTTCTCCGAATGATCAAGGAAAAGTGCATTAACAGCCCAGAGTGCTAGTTACATTGCGCTCAGTGACGCCCACACACACAGGCTTTTTTCCAGCTATTTTCCCCCTTACTGCTTTTACAGTGTAGGTGGCCTTCTCTGGATTGCGTTTGACAGGAAATTGAACAACCTTTCTTTTTTGGAACAGAATTGCTGAGAATGGAAAAAACAAACAACAAAAAGAAGTGTTTGTGTTTGAGATTTTATTATGAGTTTGATTTAAAGAACAATTTAAGTCCAGAAAAATGGGAGTGGGGGTCAGGGTTACATTACAAATTGCACTGCAGTTCCTGAGTCTCCCTGTTGACTGCTGGGCCCCACCCTCTGGCCTTCCTTCTTGCTCCTCTTTGTTTGTCTCTCCTTGATCAGGAAGTAGGTTTGGACCTGGTCTGTTTTTCTGACTCTTGATGGGACCTTCCTGTTGTCTTCCTTGATCAGTGGAGGTGTGGTGGGCCTGTTCTCTTTCACAGGCTCCTTGACTCTAGGGCCCTTGTTGGCCCCATCCACATCTTGCTGCCTTTAGGGTTCTACACCCCTCAGAGACACATGGTGAAGACCTGGTTCACCCCTTGTCCTGAGGTGTGGTTGGGAGCTTCCACTACCTACCACAGATTTTTCTGGGAGCCCCAGACTTTCTGTCCCTTGACTTTCTGTCTCTTGGGCTGTGAGTGCCTTACTCCACTCACCTCTCCTGGGCCCTTGGTTGTGACAGTGCTTGAGTCTGCCTTGGGCAGTTCGTGTACATCACTGAGGATTCTGAGGCAAAATATAGTCTGCAATCAGAGTAGGTCTGGTTTGCTTCACCTGGAAGTCATGTCTAGTTTGAAAGGAGCAGTTCTGTTGGAATCCGTGTGTTCCTACGTCACATTCTCTTCAAATTGGCATGTTTGTTCGTGTACCCATGTGGTTTACCAGTGCTAGTCAGCTGCCAGGTATGCCCTGTTTATGCAGTTAGCTAGTTATAGCTCAATTCATTAAGACTAACAAAACAGAGCCTCTGTTTTGAGAGTTAATGGCTATCTCCTCATTCTGTGGGTGTATGCTATACCGTAGAGACCAACCTTGAGTAAACAGCATATCTGTTCTCTGGGCTGTGTGACTCAGAATCCTTCACTGGCTCTTTCCCTCCCAGGTTGCATCTAGAACTGTACCTTCTGGCTGTGGTAGCTCAGGAGAGGCTTGCTGCAGCTCCCTCCCCAGATCTCTCCTGCCCAGCACAGGGCATATGGTCCTGGGTAAATCCTGTTTTGAATATAAAATTGGAGTAAGTTTTAAAATGTTTTTGTGCTTGGCTGAATGAAGGCTGGGATTCTTCAGTGCTCAGGGGGACAGGCTGGAAAGAGAAACCCTTGTCTCCCCAGGACTAGGGGTCACATGAATGAAGTGCAGTGGTTATTATTACTGTTTATAAATTTCATTCTGTGTGACTGGGAAAAGAGTTTGAAGTAGGGTTTAACCTCAGTAAATGGGAAAACAAACCAAAACAAAAACCACAATACCTTCCTTGGGCAGCTCTTATGAACATAGTTTAATTAAAAATATTTTGGAAATTGAAACATTTATTCCAAATTCTCAGGACCATGCATGGTGGTGTACAACATGAATCCCAGCATTCAGATGCAGAGGCAGGCAAATCTGGAGATCTAGGCTAGCCTGAGCTATCTAGAAGTACTGTCTCAAAAGACAGCCAAACCAAAAGAAAATACTCTCTCTCTTCCAAGTACTGTTATTGAACATGAATTTGTATTTTTTATGAGTAATACATAGACACATAGGTTTCATAGGAAATACTTTATGATGGTGGTTTGGAGCTTATTATCTGTCTCAGACAAGCAGTTTTGGAATTGTAAAATTTGGGGCCTGGAGAGATGGCACAGTGGTCAAGAGCACTGGAAGTTGTTCCAGAGGACCCAGCTTCAGTTTCTAGCACCTACAGCCCTCTGTCACTCCAGTTCTAGAGGATTAAGTGCCCTCTTCCAGACTCTGCAGGCATTCAAGTGATGAGAGACTTACCAGTGTACAAAACACCCACACAACATAAAATTTAAAAGCAAAAATGAATTGTAGAATTACTTTGTGTGTATATGTTAGTGTGTGTGCATGTGTGTGCATACCTGAGTGTCAACTTGGTAACATTCCGTAGGGACTCTCTACCTTGTTTTTGAGACTTGTTTTGGTGGGACTTGGGACTTGATGATTAGCTAGCCAGTCAACTCACCTGCCTCTCTTCCCTTCCTCAGTTCTGGAAGTCCAAGCAGATGCCACCACGTCTGTGGGTGCTGGAACTTGGATTCTTAGTACTTGAGTGGCAAGTGCTTTATTGACTGAGTTGTCCCCTCAGCTCCCAGAATTGTAGAAATTCTAATTCTACAAGCCAGAATGTCTGTTGCTTTGGAAGAGGGTTTCTTAGCCTCCTTTTTATTTCTCCTTTGGGCTGGGTGATATGTGGTCTAGCACCTTCCCTGGTTTGTACCTGTTAGATGGCAGTAGTATGTCTCCTTCTCTGGTTATGATTTCAGGACTAGAATTGCACCCTGCTGAGGATCACTGCTTCCAAACAACACTGGGGGTGTGGGGGTGGAGCTGGGTTCTTATAGGCAATGGAATGCTGATGGCTTGGCTAATTAGCGTTTCCTTTGTTGTAAAGGAGGGGGGCAGCTGTGTCCCGGTTTCCAGGTGCCTGGCTCCCAGCTGCCAGCTAGCTTATGCCCAAAATAACCACACGACAATTATATTCATTTAAATACTGCCTGGTCCATTATCTCTAGCCTTTGTTTGGCTAGCTCTTGCATCTTATTTCAACCCATTCTTAAATAGTCTGTAAGTCACCACGAGATAGTGGGCTTACCGGAAAGATACAGCATGTCTGACCCTGGCGGCTTCATGGCGGCTCTCACTCTGACCCAGTCTTCTTCCCAGCATCCTGTTCTCTTTTCCCCGCCTATCTAAGTCCTGCCCTATCAAAAGGCCCAGGCAGCTTTCTTTATTAACCAATGAAAGTAACACAAAATATAGAAGAACCATTCCTTCTAGGGGGACTCCTGGTCTTGAGTTTCTCCTGGATGTACTGAGCTGGTTGTCTGTGATGTGGCCCTGGAATATCCATCTATCTTTCTAGTCAGGTTTAAGAGTCAGCTCTTTGTGTGGGAGTGGCTGTTGTTAGCCCAAATTTATAGAGCTTCACATAAAGGTTAAAATTAAAAGAGGCTTAGAATTTTATTAATATTGCTCTTTTGGGTCCTTTACTTACTGTGAGGTACAGTTGCATATTTTCCAAAGATTTAAAGTAGCTATTACTAAAGCTCACAATTGTTCTTATCTAGGTTCTGAGAGATTGCCCCAAGTTGAACTCAAAAGCAAGATTTACTGCAGACTTTGAGGTGGAATGAGGTGAGTGGATGGATTTGTCACCAGGTTGTGTTGAGGGAGGGAGTGTCACTTAGGCTCTGGTTTAGAAGGCCACTACTTACAGCAGTTTTTGGCATACCTAATGTGAGTTTTGTGTGTTTTCCTGCTGGCTTTTTCTGTTTGCCATCTTCTTTTTGCTGATTAGGAAAGGAGAAGCAGAGGATGTGAAAGCCTGCAGAGTTCTGGTCCCTGACTTCTGAACCCAAGCAGCTCTCTTTATACCAGACCATCTCTACCAGACTTACTGGGGCTGAGAGTGGGGTGGGGGCTGGATGGTGCTGAGTGTCCTACAGTTCAGGTTAACCCCTTCTTCTCCACAGCCCATCTAAGTAGACAAGCAATAGTGAGAAACAGAAAAAAGAGACTTACTCAATTTGGCCACAGTAGGAAGAGGAGCAGAGAAAGGTCCAATGCCACCTCCCTCCCTGCCCAAATCTGTTTCCAGCAGACTGCATGAGGATTAGGCTTAAGCAGATCACAGGGAGGCATGAGGGAGCCTTCCTGGGGAGTTAGTTTATTTTGTGTGGTTCACTGGAAAAGATAGCAATAGTTGATTTTAAGATTATCATAAAGAAGTTTTCACTAGGTAAATTAAGTCTTTAGTTCAATAACTCATTAGACCTGCTTCTCAACAGAGACTCAGATTTAGGATAGACTTGCTGTCTTAGTTCAGCAAGCATTCCAGACTTTTAAATTAAATGGGAAAGGAGGATGCTGTAGTGAAAAACAAAAAACAAAACCAGCCTAAACCAGAGTGAAAGAGATGTATTCTCCACGTTCCAAATGCAACAGTAAGTAGAGCTTTTAAATTTAGATAAACCCAGTGGTTTGTGGTTATATAGATCTCTTTGGTTTAGTTACTTTGTACTTAACCTTGATCTCAGACAGGTGCTGAGACAAAGACCTTTGAGAATGTTCTTATCTGCTGCTTTGTTAGGAAAAAAATTACCCAAGGAGTCAGCTCTCCTGGAGTGCCTGGGTCCTACAGTCAAGGATATCTGAGATCTCACCTCTGGAAACCTTAGTTCAGAGCTTATGGCTTCTAAAGCCCGCTGGGTAATCGGAGCACTGCTTTCAAAGTGGCTATTTCTGACCTTCCTTGAATTTCAGGAGAGAAATAGGGGAATAATTATCTCTGAAAGTGTCTTTAAAGCACTTTAGGACGTTCTTGGGCTGCATTTACCTGGGCATTCCTAGCTGTACACTTAATAGAAGCTGAGGAAGTGTTGGAACTCTAAAATTTCTAGCCATCTGAAAAGGCCATTTTTTGGTTATTTTAATTTTATTATGATTTTTTTTTGTTGTTAGCAACACATCTGAGAAATTGTGTGCTTTTTGAAAACAGCATCTTTTGGAGGCCCAGGAGTTTCTTTATGTTAAAGCAGGTAGCCTGCAGGAATGCTCCATGACAGTAGCCTGCAGATCTGGTACTGGGAGGGGGGAAGGAGAATGAGAGCAAGCTGCTCCACATCTGTGCATTCCACCACCAGGGTTTCATACACCCAGTCTGAGAATCTGTGAGATAGATGGCATCTGTTCTGAAACATTCTCCAGATAGTACCAACTGTCTACATATGGTAGGATTGTTAGCACACTAGAGATGGTTTACAACAAGGCTTATATGCTGGTGTCATGCCATTTTATTTATTATCCTTACTTTTCTGTTGATTTTTTATTTTTTGAGGCAGGGTTTCATTCAGTTATGTAGCCCAGACTAGTCTTGAACTCATGGCAAGCTTTCTGCCTTAGTCTCCTGAGTCCTGGCATTACAGACATGAGCCGACACATCTGGGTTGTATTCCATTTTTTTTTTTTTTTTTTAAATGTAAGGTACTTGAGCATGTGGGTTTTAGAATCTGGGAGCCCTGAAACCAGCCTTTCCAGCCTGTTGCCCAGCATCTTCTTACCTTGATCAGATCATACTGCTTTTTAAGGTTCAATCTTTCTTCTCCCAAGTGCTTTTCTACCACTGAAGTGTGTATCTTCTGCCTGTCCTCTCATGTTCTGAGCACTCCTCCATAAGCAAAGCTCCTAGTTAATAATCATGGCTCGGACAGTTGGAAGCCAAGGCCTTGTCCTTTGGACTGAGTTGCTTAGTTTAGTTACTGGAGCCGCTGGGCACCTGGGCTGCTTGTCATAGCACCAGTATCTGAGGAGATGCTGGCCTGGTCTGTCTGCTCGGTCTGGGTAGAGCAGTATTTCTCGACCTGTGTGTTGTGACCCTGTCACATGGGTTGCATGTCAGATATCCTGCGTATCAGGTGTTTATATTATGATCCATAACAGTGGCAAAATTGCAGTTATGAAGTAGCAACAAAAATAATTTTATGGTTGGGGTCACCACAACTTGAGGTTGCAGCATTAGGAAGGCTGACTGAGGTAGAGCTTTCTTTTGGGGCGTGCTTACTCACTGAGATCTTAGGTAGCAGAGGAAGGCTGATTGAACAGTTTCTGGGGTCCTCACTCTTGGCCTCCAGGTGTATCCCTCCTTCCTGACTCTGATCTTTCCAGTGAAGAGCTATCTAAATTACTGGTATGCCTCTAGAAGGCCTGACACAATCTATATAAACTTGTCTATGTACTTTTCTCGATACCTTATGAAGTACATAATATTGCTACTATTAAGTATTGTTGAAGTGTCCCTGCTATTTCTCTTAACTTATTTGCATCCCAGCCATCTGCTTCTAGTGAGGAGTGGTAACGGAAATTGAAAATCTCTCCTTTTTTTCTCTCCCTGAAAACCCAAGTAGCAAGGATAGCATTAGTTACATTTCCCTGGAGTACGGTCCCTAGCCTTATTCTTACTGAAGAGCGCTTAGAGCAGGAGACATGCAGAGCTGCACTGGTGCCCATGGGAGGGGTGAGACATGCAGAGCTGCACTGGTGCCCACGGGAGGGGTGAGACATGTGGAGCTGCACTGGTGTTCATGGAAGGGTGGAGATACATGCAGAGCTGCACTGGTGCCCACAGAAGGGTGGAGACATGCTTTTGGGCTGAGGAAATGGCTCAGTCAGTTTGATACTCAGAACACACATTTAAAAAATAGGTGTGGTGGCACACACTTGTAATCCCAGTGCTGAGGAGGTGAAGACAGACAGGTTCTTGGGGCTCGCTGGCCGGTCAGTTTAGCCTGATAGGTGAGCTCTGTGTTCCAGGGAGAGACCCTGTCTCAAAACCACAAGGTAATGCTCCTGAGGAGAGGAATAACACTGGAAGTTGACTTCTAGGTTCCATGTGTACATGTGTATATATATATACACACACACACACACACACACACACACACACGCACACATACATTTTTGCTGTTTTATGGGACAGGCCAACCCTTAAGGAGGTGTGAACAGAACAGGGAAGCGATTCTTGGTAGCACATTCTTCTATACACTTGTTAGCGTTAGGTTGACAGAGGCAGGAGACCCAGTCTGAGATGATAGTGCCTTGCCAGACCAGCAATACAGACAGTAGTGCCTGGAGCTGATTCGGTGGCTGGAAACCTCCTCCATTGCTGCAGCCCATGGACTTCTCATCTGCTCCTTCTTGCCCTCCCCTGTGTTGTGTGACTTCCTTATCATTGGCAAGTACATCTTCTTTAGGAGAGACGGGAATAGATGTTTATGTCCAGTAGATTCTCCCTAAACTGAGAAAAGATCAGGTACACAGACAAGACCTTGAATATTTTAAATGTTTTGTTCTACCTTGCAAAGCCTTGGTAATGTTCCTTCAGTTAGATGCTTGTTTCACAGTGGCACCAAAGGCACAAGGCAGATGCAACAAGATTAGGTTTTGTTACCTAAGTGCTGATGGTACCCTAAATTGTTGAAGATGTATAACAGCCAAGGGCTGACTGTAGAGACTTCTTATCTTTGGGTGTGAATGATTGGCCTTGAATGTGGTATGCACTGATCCAGTTCAGAATAGCCTCTTTATGCTTGTTTATTGTTTCAAATCCTGCCCCCCCACCAGTACCAATTCTGGAAAAAGAAGATGGCATGCACAGCTTTGCCAAATGCTTTTCAGTCTGCATATAGGGCCCTTCCCATTTACTAATGATGCTGTTGCCTTTTTCTCTTTGTTAGGACCAGCTCATTTTCACTCAAGTTATTTTCTTACCTTTATGTTCTGTAGAACATAAGAGCAGAGCTTCCCACGTCCAGTAGACACTTAGCTCTTCAGCTTATACTGCTCATAGGAGTACCCGATTACAGGAATTTGAATTAAGTTGTTTTTGGATCGTTGTCTGTTTAAAAATATTTGTCACCTTTTTTTGGGCAAAGATTGGTATGAAGATGATTATATTGTAGTTTTATTCCCACCCATCAGTGTTTTCATTGTATCGCTCAGGCTGGCCTTTAACTTATGATCTTGTTTTCTTAGTCTTGACTTACCTTTTTTGATTATCTAGTAAATTTGGAATTTGCATGCTGGGCTTGGTGGCTCCTGACTAATTGCAGCATGCAGGAAACTAAATTAAGATCCCTACAAGTTATGGGCTACAGAGTGAATCCCTGTAGTATTTCTGTGTTAGCTTCTCTTATAGTTGCTAGTAGGGTGGTTTTGTTTATTTGTTTTTCTTTTTCTTTTTTGGCCTGGAAAAAAGAATATTTGTGTAGGGATTGCAAGATTGATGATGAATTACATCATTGAGGGCTTCATGGGTGTTGTATTATTTCTTGAATTTTCAAAACTGTTCGAAGAACCTTATGTAGTGATCCCTTATCAGATACAATTTGCACAAGTTTTCTATCATTCTGTGGGTTGTCTCTCTCCTCTGTTGGTACTCTCTCATGTACAAAAGTGAGTTCTTTTTTTTTTTTTTTTTTTTTGGTTTTTCAAGACAGGGTTTCTCTGTAGCTTTGGAGCCTGTACTGGAACTAGGTCTTGTAGACCAGGCTGGTGTCGAACTCACAAAGATCCGCCTGCCTCTGCTGGGATTAAAGGTGTGCGCCATCACCGCCCGGCCAAAAGTGAGTTTTTATGATCCCTCTTACTATCTGTACTGCGGTATGTTGTCAGAGGTTATTGCCAAATCCCATGCGATAAAGCGTTGACCTTTTCTTATCTTCAGGGAGTTTTTTAGTTTGGGGTATTGCATATGAGTCTTTGACATATTTTAAATTAAATTTTCATAAGTGGAGTTCCCCTTTCATTGTTTTGCAAGCAGATAACCACTTTTCCCCAGCAGCACATACTGAACAAGACTGTCATGGAATGATCTCAGTAACCTTGGTGAGTTATTTGGCCACATCTCATCTCTGAGGGTTTGTTTCTAGGTTTTGTGATCTGTCCTGTTGGTTTTTATATCTGTCTGTATACTACTATATACACTATTTTGATTGTTGTAATTTTTTTCTTTCATTTTTCCCACTTCAAGACAGGGTTTCTGTGTGTAGCTTTGGAGCCTGTTCTGGAACTGTGAGTTCAGGCTGGCCTTGAACTCACAGGATCCACCTTCCTCTGCTTCCTGAGTGCTGGGATTAAAGGTGTGTGTCACTACTGCCTGGCTTGATTGCTGTAACTTTCTAATATAGTTATATAGTTTGATACTAGCAGATATGGTTCCTCCATCACATTTTTTAATTCATATTTTTTTAGATCACTTTGGCTATTTGCGATTTTAGGATTAAATTTTTTTTTTTTTTTTGTAGAAAATGCCATGGAATTTAGATAAAGATTGTGTTATATTCATAAATTGCTTTAGGTAATCTTCAAAGTGTCACATCTTCTAATTTATAGATATGGACATGGGAAATGTTTCTCTTTACTTATATCCTTTGTTTTTCAGCTTTTGTCAGTTTTACTTCTTTAGTTAAGCTTGTCCCTAAATATTTTTTCTCAGTGTGAGTAGAATTATATTGGCAATGTCCTTTTCGGAATGCTCACTGTTCTGTGTGGCGATTGTGTACCCTGCCAACTATCTGAGTTCATGTATTGGTTCTGTTTTATTTTTGTGAACTGCCGGACTTGACATGTAATATCTGCAGATGGAGGAGGCTTTAGTTTTTCTTCCCGACTCGAATGTTCTTTTCTTTTTCTTGCCTGAATGCTGTGGTTAGACCTTCTGATACTGTATTGAGTAGAAGTAGGAAAGTGGCCATCCTCACCTTGTTCCTGGTTTTTGAGGAAATGCTTTGTCATCACTGATGCTCACTGTGGGTTTTCATGACTTTATTACATTGGGTGGTTTCCTTCTATCGCTAGTTTGTTCCTTTTTTTTGTTGTAAGGGAGTATTGGGCTTTGTCAGTTGTTTTTTTTTCCCTCTGCATCACTTGAGTTAATCATGGGGCCGTGTCTTACTGCTTCTTCTTGAGTTGGTGTATTGCAGATTGATTTGCATGTAGCAAATACTGCATATTCCAGGAATAGTTTCACGTGGTCTCTTGTGCATAATCCTCTTAGTATACTGCTCAATTCAATTTATGAGTGTTTTGCTGAGAATTCTTGTTATCTTCAGCATTAGAGCTCTGGCCTAGAATTTTCTTACAGTGTTTTTGCTTGGAGCTGGTGTCAGGAAGATGTGACCCTTTTAGAGTATGTTCAGAAGTGATCCCTTCTCTTCAGACATTTGGATGTTTGAGGATTGACATTCTTGGTATTCTTTTAAATGTTTACTAGGAAAACTATTAAGTTAAAGCTTTTCTTTGTCAAGAGATTTTCCGTGACTGGTTTCCCCTCTTCACTAGTTACAGGATTGTTAAATTTTTGTTTTTTTCATGATATAATTTTTGTTCATTTTTGTGTTCTTAGAAAATTTGTCCGTTTAATGTAAGTTATCCTACTTGCCAGCTCTCTTACAGTCCTTTTTAGTTCTGTGGAATCAGTGATAAAACATCCCTACTCTTGTTTCTGATTTTACTAATTGTTTATCTTCCTCTTTTTGACTTACTACATTCGCCTAAACACTGGTGAGTTTCATTAAGGTTTTTTCCTCCCCAAAGAATAAACTTTTGGTTTTCCTGCTTTTTCTTAGTGTTTTTTCCCTTCTTTCTGTTCTATTTATTTCTGATTTCATCTTTATTCTTTCTCTTACTAGCTTCTGTTTAGTTTCTTGTCTTTCTGGTTCTGTAGTTTACAGTTGATTCAGTGATTTGGGATTTCCTTTAAGTGGAAGAGCTGATTGCTGTGTGTTTTCCCCCAGCCCTGTCTTTGCTATAATACTGTATGTTTCAGAACATTGTATTTTATTCTTTTGGTTTAGTTGTCTGTTTACTATGCATTGTTCAGTCTCTATGATTTTGTGGTTTTTCTGGTTTTATTTCTGTAACTGACTTCTAACTTCTTCGTGTTGTGGCTGGGAAAGATACTTAGCGTTTACAGTTTTGTGACCTTGTTCACAGTCTGACTGTAGTTTATCCTGGGCAGTGTTGGAGAAGCGTGTTCATGCTTTGCTTGCTAGTGTTCTATTTACAGTGGGTGTAGCCAGTTACTTATGTCTCTTTTCTTGTATTCAGTCCAGTTGTATCTGGTATTAAAAGTAGAGTATGAATTTTAAAGCATATTTTGGTAACCTGCTATTAGATACACAAAACTTGCTGTATGGCTCTTTACGATGCACACGTGATTAAGCCTGCTTCATCAGGTGTTAGGGCGCTCACCCTGCTTTCTTTTGGTAACTGTCTATTCTGTCTTTGGAGTTGAAGTGAGTCTCTGCAGATTGCTCCTGTTTTAAAAGATCCTTTGTGCTATTTTCTGTCTTTGAATGGAGAGAGAGTTGAATCCATTTCCGTTTAAAGTCATTATCGATGAGGAGGAACTCCTGGCGTGTGGGCTCGTTTCTCTATGTCTTGTGGGTATTTTTGGTCCTTGCATTACTGTCTTCTTCTGTGCTTGATTCCTCCTCCTCCTCCTCCTCCTCCTCCTCCTCCTCCTCCTCTTCTTTTTCTTCTTGTTTCTTTTGCAGCTGAATCCTTTAAATTCTTTCTTATTTCTTCTTGTCGATGTTCTATAGCTATTTTCTTTGTGGTTACTATAGAAATTACCACTAGCACCCTAAAGTTCTAACATTCCAATTTGGATGTATACACATTAGCTGCTGTTCTAGGGTCTTTTCTCCTCCTTCAGAGCCATACTCAAACTCCTAGTGAATTAATAAAAGTCTAGTACACTAGTCTCTGAAATCATGTATGAAATACGTGTGCAGGCAGAACATATAGCTTTTAGACCAATTCTATTTTAAAAAGCATTGGCCTGAAATCAGCTAAAAACTACAGTGATAAATGGTGGCTAAAGTGCTAGCTTTTTAATTTGCCCATGCGTTTTTAATCTTTTTTTTTTGTTTGTTTGTTTGTTTGATTTTTGTTTTTTGAGACAGGGTTTCTCTGTAGCTTTGGAGCCTGTCCTGGAACTAGCTCTTGTAGACCAGGCTGGTCTTGAACTCACAGAGATCCGCCTGCCTCTGCCTCCCTAGTGCTGGGATTAAAGGCGTGCGCCACCACTGCCCGGCTGGCGTTTTTAATCTTTACTGTGATCTTTATGTCTTGGAAGTTTCATTCTTTCAAAGAGAAGACTGGTTCTCACTGTGTAGTTCAGACTGACCTTGAGCACTGTACTCTCTTCCTATCCCGGAGTGCTAAGTGGTTGTGTTGGTCTGTGTTGTGAGCATGGCTGGGAGACCCTTATGCACTTTCCTCTCAAGAGTCCTTGCAAGACTCTTCTTTTCTTTCCTTTCCATCCCGCCTCCCCCCAACCCCCCTTCGTTCCTTCGTTCCTTCCTTCCTCAAGACAGGGTTTCTCTGTAGCTTTGGAGTCTGTCCTGGAACCCACTCTGTACACCAGGCTGGCCTTGAACTCATAGAGATCCACCTGCCTCTGCCTTCTGAGTGCTGGGATTAAAGGTGTGCACAACCATCGCCCAGCTCTTTTTCTTGTTTTTAAGGACAGCTATAATGGTAACACATTTTGTCCACCTTTTATTTACCGGGGAACCTCTGAATTCTTCTGCCATGGTCAGCCGAGCCCATGTGTGGAATTTCAGGGAGGTCTCATGGCAGTCATCCTGTGAGGCTCTCTTGTATGTGGCAAGCTCTTTGTCTCCTGTTACTTTCAGGTTCTGTCTTTGGAAAATGTTACAGCATGCTTCAGTGCAGCTGACTTCATCTGAGAATCATTGAACAGTTTGCATATTTGTGTACATGTCTCACCAAATTTGGCGACATTTCAGCTATTATTAATTCAAATATTGTTCTGCCTGATTCTCTCCTTTCTTTTTTTCTACAATGTACTTGTTAAGTCTCTTGATGGTGTCCATCTTGGTTTGAGTCTGAAATGCTTCTTGCAGATTTGTTGTTCTGAAGGCTGGAGATTCAGGAGATGGGCCAGGCCTTTGGAGGTGGTAGACATTTCTAGTTCTGGCCTGTGTGTGCTCTTGCTTTCTTTCCTGGCCACCGTGTGAATACTGGCCACCACCACGTGCTCCCACCCTGAGAACAGCTCCTCTCTCAAGGCCCTGCCATTTTTAGGCCCTTCTACTGTGCCTTTCTGCCTTGATGAACTGATCCTTCTGAAGCCAGGAGCCAGCACAGACCTTCCTTCCTCATGGTACTTCTGGGGTAACATGAGGTATTGTGGGCATAGTAAGACAGGAGTAGTTTGTATGATACAGAGGCCTGCAGGTTGCTTAGTCTGTTTATTTTTCTTTCTGTTCTCAGACTTGCTCATTTTCATTTTTCTGTCTTCCCCTTTGCTGGTTCTTCCACTTGATAAGAACTTCAAATGACTCGCGCTGCACAAGTTTGTTCACTTTTTTTTTCCTTTAGAGGTCTTACAACTTTATTTTTGTATTTCTCCATGCATCTACATTCTAGATCTTTCTGTGTTGTTAAGATCACTGCTGTTTTAGGATGTCTGTCTAGACATCTGCCATAAGCACTTTTCATGCAGTCTTTGTTGGATTTGGGCTTGTTCTTGTATCTTGTGTCTATTAAGATATTTTTCTGTTGAAAACTGCTCTTCTGAATCTGATAACGTGATAACTCTGGAGATCAGGTTCTTGCTCTTTCTCGGGATTTGCTGTCTTTGTTACTATTGCAGGCTGCCCGTGTGCCAGGACCAGTGAGGTGGAGACAACAGCCTCCTTAGATTTGTTGCCTTTCCCTTGGGTGTTGGAGCACTTTCTGATTTTTGTTGTATATGCAGCTGCATTTGAATTAGTCTTTTCCCCCTCACCTGGTAGTTCTGGTTCTAAATTCAGTAACTTTGAGAGTGTTAGGCAAGCATTCTGTCTCTGAGCTCCAATTTTTGAAATGTCCAGTTTTTTAAATCTCTGTCTGTTCTGTGGGGAAATTAGAAAAATCAGAGTATGTGTGCTGACCTTTCAAATCCATTCAGTCACTTCAACTGTGAGAAGAGAAAGACTTGCAATTATAGTGAAAGGCACCACAGCAGTGGCCTGTGACTGTACCTCTGTGATGTGCACAGCAGTGGCCTGTGACTGTACCTCTGTGATGTGCACAGCAGTGGCCTGTGGCTGTACCTCTGTGATGTGTGCATAGCAGTGGCCTGTGACTGTACCTCTGTGATGTGCACAGCGGGGGGCCTGTGGCTGTACCTCTGTGATGTGTGCATAGCAGTGGCCTGTGACTGTACCTCTGTGATGTGTGCATAGCAGTGGCCTGTGACTGTACCTCTGTGATGTGTGCATAGCAGTGGCCTGTGGCTGTACCTCTGTGATGTGTGCATAGCAGTGGCCTGTGGCTGTACCTCTGTGATGTGTGCATAGCAGTGGCCTGTGGCTGTACCTCTGTGATGGGTGCACAGCCCAGCACAGATACCACTTGTGATAGCCCACACTGCTGCCCTATCAGCTGAAGGAGTTCCTTTAGACTAGGTCCTCAACTTAGGCCAAACCAGGATTGGTGACTTTGAAGCGGAAAAGAATTTCAGGTCTGGCCAGTTTAGTGAAGTCAAGTTGGAGGTAATTGAAGATACTTTAATATCATTTAAGCATGGGGTTTACAAGACAGGCTTTTACAAGGAAGTCACATATAGCCCGAGTGGAGGTATGTGCTCCTCAGGGGAGGAGAGGGAGAGTAAGACTTACCCAGTTGTAGCTGTGGGCTTCTCCAAGAGAGAAAGAACTTTAAACTGTCTCAGCATTAGCCCTGAATTCCCTTTTGACTCTCAGGTTACATCTCAAAAGGTTGTTAAGAGCATGCTTTTTCTCCTAACTCTCTTTTGATAAAAGAGGTATGCGGGGCGGCTCTGGAGATGCTTTGGATGAAATTATGATCTGATAAGGTCAAGCCAGAAGCCACTAGGGTTGCCCAAAGGGTTAGGAGATATCCTGTTCCAGTAAAGGGGTTTCTGGTGAGCTTCCTACAGAATTGCAGATTTATAGCTGGGCAGACAGAAAGTTGGGTAACTGTTCTGGAATTCTTGCGTTTCCGTTGATAACAGCTTAGGTTGGATCTCAGGATGAGGAAAACTTTCTTCATGTCCTCTAGATATTCCTCTCAGTATTTCTGCCTCTGTGACATTTGGTCCAGCTAGGAGCAAGTGTGCACCTACTTGGACAGCCTGGGGCTGAGGTTATGAGAAGGTGCTACGACGACAGTACAAAGTGATACTGACCGAAGCTAATCACAGTGTATCATCTGAGCTTTACCCTGGCCGGCGTCTTCAGAGCTCCAGTTACACCATACAGATCCTGTCTGTGCAATGGTCATCTGGGTGGAAACAGACCCTTGGTGCTCCTATACTCCTAGGTTTGATTTTTGTTTTAACTGTAAACACATCTTTATTTTCACTGTTTTTTGTTTTGTTTTGTTTTTCGAGATAGGGTTTCTCTGTGGCTTTGGAACCTGTCCTGGAACTAGCTCTTGTAGACCAGGCTGGTCTCGAACTCACAGAGATCCGCCTGCCTCTGCCTCCCGAGTGCTGGGATTAAAGGCGTGCGCCACCACCGCCCAGCTATTTTCACTGTTTTTAAAAATCTTGGTTTAGTTAATCCTTCAAAGTTCCTAGGCAGTACTAATAGAAGTTTAAACAAAGGCAATAAATGTGTCTGTTTGTGTGGCCTAAGCCCTGGTGTGCACCCCACCTTGCCTTCCAGCTCTCCTACTTGATCTATAGACACCATCATTTTGACTTGGTCTTTTAATTTTCATTTATAATTAAATTTATAAATAAATTCATTTATAATTAAAAGCGTTGTGTTTTTATGCTTTAAAAGCATAACATAATTGAGACTATATTTAATATCTGTAAATTTTTCTTGTAGCAACATTTGGAGATCTGCCCATGTTAATATAAATCTAATCCAATGAACATTTGGCTATTACTTTCACACTAATTCTGACACATTATACTTTGCCAGTAGAAGTGAATGTGAGGAACTAGAGAGTATTGCAAGGGCATGCTCACTGTTGTTACAGTTGACAATGAAAAGAAACCTCGTTTAGATTGTATACCTGGGAGGCTGGGCTGGGCACAAGGCTGTTTGTTGCTGGCCCCTGAGGTTTGGAAGGCTCTTCTAGGGCAGACTGATCTGTTCTTTGGGCCTAGGAATGTGCTGTGTACCCAGCACAGAGCCTGCCTCATTATCCACACCACAGGCAGGGATTCACAGGTACAGGAAGGGCCAGGTGCTTCTTAAGGTTCCCTTAAAAGACTCTTGGTCTCAAATAAAGGGTTGCACGAAGTCTTTCTTTTGAATGGTTACCTATTATGACAGGAAAGGCTTCTTTATTCCTTCTGATCACTTAACATAATAAACAATGTAATGCTTGATGAATGTTACGTTCAGAAGTACTGATGTTTGAGATGGTCAGTTTTCATTTGCTATTTCTTGCACCACAGTGGTTATTTTGTCTATTTTTTTAAGTTCCTCAAACCTTTTATTGGAGCCCTTAGCAGAGCTCTGAGCTACACTTTCCTACTGGGATATACTACATATCCCAGGGGACCCAGGAGCCAGAAGGCCTGTAGGGTGATGAGAGCATTAGGTAGGTAGAGCCCCGTCTCAGGGAATGCACGCTGTGACCTGGCCAGGGCCAGAGGAACTGGCTAGTGCAAGCCCCCGATGGCAGTTAGAGCAGGACATGGCAGTGCAATGTGGGAAACAAGTAAAGATAGCAAAAGGGGCAGCACTCATGAGGGAAACCCCCGGAACACCGGCGCAGACTGCTGTCCCCCTTGGGCTTGTCCTCATGCTGCAAATCATGTAGTTCGTGGCCCCTGACTGCTTCTCTGGAACTGCAGTGGCAGTTTTGGCTCTGGCTGTTTTTTTGCCTGAAGTTACCTGTGTGTCACCTTTCTTACCTTTGAACCATATTCATTTCCTCTAGGAGACATTTTTATGTTTCACCTTTGCAGGTGGATGTTATTTTGGGTCCTGATTAGCTGAAGTATGTCTTTTGCTGTGAAATTTTTTCTTAGTTACCTATTTTATTGCTGTGAAGAGACACCATGACCACAGCAACTCTTATAAAGGAAAGCATTTAATTGGGGCTTGCTTGCAGTTTCAGAGGCTTAATCCTTTATCATTAAGGCATGGAGCGTGACAGCAGCCATGACAGGGTGTGGGAGAAGTAATTGAGAGCTCCATCCTGACCTGTGGGCAGAGAGAGAGATAAAGAGGATTTGGGGTGGTAGTGGTAGACCTGGCTCTGGCTTGGATTTTTTGAAACTTCAGAGCCCACTTTCAGTGACACACTTCCTCTACACCTACTCCAACAGGCCACACTTCCTAATTCTTCTCAAAAAGAGCCATTCCCTGGTGACTAAGCATAAGTGACAACTATATGAACCTATGGAGGCCTTTCTCATTTGAACGACCACAATTTGAACTTAGCCAGTTTTCCCGTGGAACCTTTCTCTGTATTCATCCTGTTTACATAGGACTTATGTCATTAAAAAAAGTTGAATATTTATGGGAAAAACACCCTGAGAACAAAGCCATTTTCACTAGTTGCCCAATGTTATTTATGTGTATTAGAAAGGAAAATTTGAATCAACAGATTATTGTACTTGAATTCTGCTTTTAGCATACTAATCCTTACTTAGACATTCCTGTCTGCTTCTCACGAATCACCTTGTAAGCCAGAAGTTAGTACTAAGCTATGTTAAATAAGTTAGTAGGAAACTATCTTCCGATGTGTCTCATGTTTTTGCGTGGGGATCTGCTCTCATGCATCTACTCTTATTGTCATGCTTTGCAATGTGCAAACTAAATATACCATATTCCCTTCTTGCAGTGAGTGTGCAAGAAGAGAACACACTGCTTGTGATTGTGGGGAATGCTTAACACCCTAAGCCTTAGCTAACAGCTGAAATTAAGATTCAGGAGGGGCTGGAGAGATGGCTCAGAGGTTAAGAGCACTGGCTGCTCTTCCAGAGGTCCTGAGTTCAATTCCCAGCAACCACATGGTGGCTCGCAGCCATCTATAATGAGATCTGGTGCCCTCTTCTGGCATGCAAGCATACATGG
>JAQHUG010000043.1:8879087-8904055 GCA_028555095.1 Dicrostonyx torquatus
GATGGGAGACCTGTGCATGCCCAGTTTCAGGTCACTGTTCTGCCATTTCTAATTTTTGTGTTTATCACTAATGAAAATGTTTTCATTTTTTTGATCTGACATTGAATTCCTGTCTTGGATGTGAACGTCTGTCTAGCTCTGTTCAAATTTAACTGTCAGGCATTAGAGGGGACAGTTACTTAGCAGAGGGACCACAAGTTTCTGAGTTACCTTGTGATTTGGATAATTCTCATTCTCTGGGAGGGGATCTAAGGAAGGATTGGAAAGAAAGGGCAATTACACATGGGTCTTGTTCCTTAGAGCAGTGGTTCTCAACCTTCTTGATGCTGAGACCCTTATGTTGTGGTGATCCCCAACCATAAAATTTTCAGCAACTTCATAACTGTCATTTGGCTACTGTTATGAATCATAATGTAAATATTTTTGGAGATAAAGGGTTGACAAAGGGGTTGTAACCCACAGGTTGAGAAACGCTGTCTTAGAGCCTCTGCTTTTGTAGCCAGTGTAAGATCATGAAAAGTTAAAGGGAGATGTGTGGTAAATGATGAGAGATGAGTTAATGAGGCAGCGGTTGCTGCAAGGCCAGGTGATCTTCCCAAGGGTACCCTAGAAGCCAGGTAGAGGGGCTCACAGCCATGGAGGAGGAGGAGTCGGTCCCATTCAAAGGCATTCACAGATTAGCCATTAGTATTTGAAAGTAATCTTCTATAATAAGCAACACTTTTAACAAGTGTTGTTCTTTGTTTTTTAGCCTCAGAATTCTTTAACTTCTCTGGCTTTTATTTATCAGGGAATCTTGCAGAATGTCTGCCTGGGCTGTGCAGGTGACCTCAGGAGGAGCTAACCATAGAAAAGGTTATCTGTTGATCCCTGAGACTTGTATCAGAGAGGAGAGCTGAGTGGAGATTCCTGGGGTGTGGAGTCACCCCTGAATGACATGCAGTAACTGCTTCTTCAGCGTAGAAAAACAGTCCTCACCTTAAAGGGAATAAGGCCAAATATGAGTGACTGTGGCCTGGGGACACAGATTTAGGTCACCCTAAACACCATGTTCCTGTGTGGTTAGAGTTTCATGTAGTTTTTGTCTTAACAGAACAAAGAGAGCTATACACCAAGGCCTTTTTCATTTATGTGGGTGGAAAGAGCAGGCAGACTGGTCTCAGATTCAATCTGATGACATTCTTAGACTCTGGGTTGATGGAAGCTAGGGGTCTGTTTACATTCCAGAAGGGTTTACCTAATAGTCACAAGAATGTTAGGTCAGACACTGGGGGTAGACAAGAGATGACTGTTTAGTGGACTAGGAGCCCAAGATAACTGACTCTTGTCTTTTCTCAGTCATTTAATGAGCTTGGGAGTATGCGCAACAGAGGTATATCCCTGTGCAGAAGAGGTGTGCACCCTCCCAGCAGAGGTGTGCCTTTTTTGTTACTTTCTGGGAATTTGTGTACCCTTCTGTTTGTTCTTTTGCCGGAAAATAAGTTGCAGCTCTTCACAGGTAAATGAGGATAAAACTGAGGTTCCTGATGTTTCTACTCTGCCCAACTCATCCAAGCAAGGTCAGGCTTTTAACATTCAGATGTGAGCTCCTGGCCTTAATTTGCCCAGAACCCATGTCTTATATGGTTAATTCCATTGCTTGTGTTGTTCATGCCTAACTGTTATGGTAGAATAGAGATGTGTATGGTGTAGCACAGATTGTAATTGGTCTTGATAAAAACTCAGAGTCAGCTATCAGGGGTGAAAGATCAGAGTAGCAGAGCAGCCAGTTACTGGAGTTACCTCTACCAGTGCTCAGACCGAAAGGGTGATCCTGTCCTCACACTGCCTCCTCAGACTGCCTCCTCTGACTGCCTCCTCAGACTGGCTGCTGCTCAGAGTGCACTGAACTCCTGTCTCCTCCTGCCTTGTATTCCTCTCTACCCAGTCATATCACTTACTCCCTGTCTCCACCTCCCTAGTGTTGGAATAAAAGGCTTTGTGTGAGCTCAGTTTCTTTTTTAGACTGGATCAGTTTTGTGTAGCCCAGGGTGGGCTTGAACTAACAGAGGACTCTAGAGTCCTGGGATTAAAGGTGTGTGGCACCACCACCTGGCCTCTAGTGACTTAGCTCTGCATTCTGCTCTTCAGGCAAACTTTATTTGTTAAAACACAAAATAGCATCACAGTATGTTGTTTGTCTTGAAAGCTCATGCTCTTTCTGTATGTAGGGCCCACCCTGTGGAAACTCAGCAGAGACCCTAGGAAATGCCCAGAGAGGTGGCTCTTGAGTTAGGCACAGTAGGAGAGGTGAACTCTGGGGTTATAAAGCAGTGTTTTGGTCACTTGGTGAATAGAGGCTGTATGAGGAAGGACAGGACTGCCACATAGTGTTCAGCTTAGTGTGTCTGCAGGGATGGTGTGTGAAGGGCACAGAAATAGGTGAGAAGTTAGGCAGAAGTGAGCCCTGCTGAAGAATTTGGTTACACTTTCTGAGGTGTTGAGAAGTTTTGGCTGGTTTTGGCTCTAATATCTTTTTGTTTTAAAAATTTTAAAAGATATGGACAAAGAGAGTTAAGATCCGTGCCAGGTGTAGTTGTGCAGCCTTTAATTAAAGTGTGTGGGAGGTAGAAGCAGAAGAATCTCTGAGTTCAAGGCCAACTTGGTCTACATAGTAAGGTAAAAACAAAAAGAAAAGGAAATGCAATAGTAAATTAATGTTTATACCAGGCAGTGGTGGTACACATTTTTAATCCCAGCACTCAGGAGGTAGAGGCAGGTGAATCTCTGGGTTCGAGGCCAGCCTGGTCTATAGAGTGAGTCCCAGGACAGCCAGGGCTACACAAAGAAACCAAATGGGGGAGGGGGGAGAAAGTTAAGATTCAGCATAAAAGAAAAAATAAATTAGGTTTGCCCTCTAGGAAACTTCCTTTAAAAAAAAAAGCCTGTTTGTTTTGTGGGCTAAAATTCTGATTATAATTCTGATTGTAATTTTTGTCAGCATGATGATCAGGACCCAGGGGAACTAGAAACACGGGGTTGTTGGTCATCTATTGGAATCCTGATTTGCATACACAGCCCTGTGTGGTGATCATTTGAGAATCTGTTGGAGATCTGAAGTCTACAAAGGGAGTCTTCCTCATGAGACATGTGACTGGCCAGGCCATTTAGGTGGGACATTGTGTGGCCTTCTTAGTTCCAAAAAAGAGCCAGCTCTGGCTACACTTCTGGTGACTGACCTCTGTGCTGTATTATTTCCCAAAAATTCCTAAGGATCCTGGTTGAACCTTTAGCCATGAGGGTATTTATAAAACGACAGCCTTCTGCTTGCTGTTTAGACGGGGTTTATGCTGCTTTATCAAGGAAATAAAAAAAGTAAATTCAGTAAAACTAAAGTGAGGAGAAAGTTTGTTGATAACTAGTTAGCCCTGATTTTGAAGCTTTTTGTCTAGTTGAGCCTAGGTATGGTAGAAGGGCACAGACTGAAGGGTAACTGCTGCTGATTCTAGCCGTTGTGTCCATTGCTGTCTGCTGAGTCTCTGGTGCTTGGGACAGTGCTTTCTTGATGAATGGATGATGGCCAAGTCTCAGGCGATCGCGCCTATTGTCTCCTAGGAGTAGCTGTTGTAGTGGGCGGAAAAGCTGGCCAGGCTGCCTCTTGGATTTTAGTCAGTCATGAGGATTTTAAAATGCCTTGGTCAGATAACTTGTTTCAAATGTCAGTGGCAATCTCTAGGTACTCTTTGGTTCCTTTGAGACCAAACAACCAAATAGAATACAAGTAACCGAAAGCTATTGCATCTCACGGACTGACTTAAAAATGCAAAGCACGTAGTATAACATTCTCTTCTTTTTGCTTTCAGAAGGGTCAGGATCCCAAATTAGCATACCTCCTTCTTAGCCAAGATTTTAGTTACTTGACTCAAAGCCCAGAGCATAGATGGAAATCCAAGGAGGTTTGCCAGAGCAGGGAGCAGCAGTGAGATTTCTTCCCTGGCGGCTTGGAATTTTTCTAATTCCAGTAATTAATTATGAGAAAGTATTATTTTGTTAACATTTAGTAAAGAGTTTTAATAAGTGGATACATTTTGTATAAATAATCAGTTTTTTTTTTTCCTCCTTGAGAAATGGGGACATTTGAAGAAAATGGTCCCTAAAGGTCTTCTGGCCCTTGTAGAGTCTGCACTTCTGTGACTCTCATGTGTTTTGAACCAGGGTAGTGGAGCAAAGTATGTTTGTTGCACATTGGTGGCTACTGGGATCTAGAGCTCTTGGTGTCAATTAGTATGTGAACATAAATTTTGTGCCTAGAATTCTTGAATTAAGCTCTCCACAGTTGATTTTTAAACTGTTAAGATACTCCAGTGCCGTTCTGTCTCTCAAAATGTATAGCATTTTACTATTTTAAAAATTTATGTAAACATCATTACTGCAAACCTTCTATTCCATTTTTGTATCTATTTATGTATTATTTGCTTACTTATCTGTTTAGTTTGTGTGTGTGTGCCACAGGCATGTGAAATTACAGGAGCTGGTTTTCCTTTGACACCATGTGACTTCTAGGGACGAAACTCAGGCTGTTATACTTGGTGGCAAGTGTCTTTGCCTGGTGAGCCTTCCTGCTGGTTCCCACTTCCACTTTGTGAATTTTAGTCTAATATACAACCTGAAGGAGGCAGGTGACAATATACAGATAAGACCTTGGTATGTTAGGTGGTAAATTTTTCTTTTTTCCCTTTCTGTTTGTTTTGTTTTTGTTTTTGTTTTTCGAGACAGGGTTTCTCTGTAGCTTTGGAGCCTGTCCTGGAACTAGCTCTTGTAGACCAGGCTGTCCTCCAACTCACAGAGATCCGCCTGCCTCTGCCTCCCGAGTGCTGGGATTAAAGGCATGTGCCACCATTGCCCAACTGTTATTTTGTGTTTTTATAAGCAAGTATTCTCTTAGTCTAACTAAATTTTGAGATCTGTGAATTAAATCTCTTCTACATAATTTTTTTTTTTTCATGGTTGGTTAAAGTTCTTTGCAGTTCTTCTTATGGGTGAACACATTGAAATTGGCTTTCAGTTGGAATCCATTTGTCAAGTTGAAGTGGAGGACATTACCTGTATTAATGAGACAAGTTATACAATAGCACTTGGGAAACAGCAGTCTGAGCTCCCCCTCAGTACCCTGAGTACCCTATAGGGTTTTTGGGTAGAATAACTTCTACTTGGTAGAGTGTAGACTTTGGAGACCAAAATGAACTTGAAATTTAAAAGAAAATGTATGTGTAACCATAGTTACAGCAGTGCTTTTCTGAAGAGAAATGTAAGTCAGTTAGAGATGACAGCAGAATGCCATGTTCTTTCATTGGAGATCTGGTTCCATGCTCCTGTTCTAGAACACTGGTTGTGGATGTCCTGGCTCCTGAAGGAGAGAGCAGAGCTAGAGTTCACTCATTCACTTTGGGCCATGAGAACAGGTAAAAAGCAGAGTGTTGTGGTCAGTTGTGCCCAGTCCACTCGTTCTCTTAGAGTCATCAAAACAAAGAAGAGACCCTTGTTAGAGTTAGATGAGTGGTGTTGGAACCGCTCAAAGTGAGGTCTCCAAACCTCAGGCGCTAGTTTCTCTCTCTACTTAGTGCTTTGACTGGTGACTCATGTTCCTGAAAGTGATATCCATTGCCACCTGTTAGGTACCAGAGTCTTTATGGAGTGGAGCTACTGTCCTTCTCAGGTCTCTGTGAACACAAAGACAACTTGATTTATTTCACTGGGGCCAGGATAAGATAATTCTCATCAAATTAGCATTCATCCTGAGAAAGACTTGTGACATTCAGTGCTTTTCTTGGGACTGAAGGGTAGTTTGAAATCAGAGCAGCCTCAATAGAGAGAAACACAAAGTATCTTGTCGTCTGGTTGGTTCTGAGACAGGAGATGGCTATCCATCGGAGTTCCCAGTGCCTGGGACTGGCTCCCAGTCATGGTTCCCAGGTCGTATTTCCATTGCTTTCCCCCTCCTCTTGGGAGGTTGGATAGCATTTATTCTTTACAAATAGTCTGTGCTCTTAATGTGACTGTGAGAACAAGATTGTCCTCTTCCTTATTTTGGTTTTGGGGACTAGGATTGACTTGGGGTACCTGCAGGCCAGGTTTGGGAGGAAACCCTGCTACTGCTTTGATTGTAGTGAGGTACATGATTAACCATCTTCTATTTATTTAGAAAACTGAAAACCAGATATGTGCTTTTAACTTTGTTGTCAGCAGGTGAAAGAACTTCTGTCCTGTTACCATTGTTACTTCCTGTATTCCGGACTCTGTTGACACAGTTGCCTGAGGCCTGAGTTAATGTAGGAGTACAAGGAACACTCCCCCTTAGAGACCTAGGGAAGCTCACTGGCTCAGTCTTCAGATAAAGTGATTACTCAGAGTGAAACTCAATCCTCCTTGGGAATTTTATTTTGAAACTAAGTTTAATTTAGCCTTATGGAATTTGTTTCCTCAGATATGATTTGGGTCTCAGATTGGTTAACCATCCCCCCGCCCCCCCCCCCCACCATTATTGTGCTTCCCCTTGTAGGGAATCATGATGATGGTGTAGGGAAAGGTGATGTAGGTGTCTTTCTCCACTGTTCTCCGCCTTACTTCTTTGAGATGGGATCTCACCCTAACCAGCTGCTTCCTGTTCAGCTTTACTGGCAGACCCGTGAGCTCCTTAAAACCTACTTGTCTCCTGCTCTGGTACCAGGGTTACAAGTGCCCAGCTTCTTATGTTGGTCCTGAGGATCCCAACTCAGGTCCTCAGACTCACACAGAAGCACTTTACCCAACAAAGCATCTCCTCTGCCTTGGTTAACAATTAAGGGGCCTATGTGCTCTCAGTGTCTGGTGTCAGTACTGCTAAACATCTCTTAATCATAAAATACTGATTTTTACACTCAGGATATAAAGATCTCGGACAGTTTTCTTTTAAATAATTATAAATAACAGTTAATTGATTTTTTTTTAATTTGAAATGTTATTCTAGCCATTGCAGCAAAAAAGCAGTAAATGTTTTACAGACTGCAGCAGACTCATCAGCTGAGAGGAGCTGCTTTCCTATGCCTGTTTGAAAGGGATTTGTTCTTGTGGACGGCAAGATGAGTAACAAGCTAATTTTCATTTTAGTTTATATGTAGGGGTGTTTTTGCCTGCATGTATGTTTGTATGTGTTGGGTATGCCTGGTATCCAAAGAGACCAAAAGGGGGCATTGTATCTCCTGGAACTGAAGTTTACAGCAAATTGTGAGCTGCCATGTGGAACCCAGGGCCTCTGGAAGAGCCGCCAGTGTCTTAACCACTGAGCCTTCTCTCCAGTCTACAGCTGGTTTTAAGTAACTCAGGGAAGGGAACAAAGAGATACTTTGTTCACTGCTGTTTCTAGTAGCAGTGTTCTGGTACTTTGTGCTTCTCTGTGCATGTTTGCATTTTCTGATAGCACAGTTGGAATCTCATGGTATTTCTGCTTTTTATGTTTAGTTGCATTTTTGAATATTTTCCATCCATTTAAATAATTTTTGGAATGTCATTTCAGAATACTTTGTAATACTACCTCTCGCCTTAGACTGATTTGTCTGATGAGTCATAAATAGAGCTTCTATATTTATTTTACATGTTCATTGAATAGAGATGCTTGATTATTTTCTGAGGATAGTTACCTCCAATAAGAAAAAGTTACTGGGTCAGACCACTGGGATGACTTTTGCTTCTTCACATCTCCTCTTGATTCACTGGGGTAAAACTATTCTTTTTCCTCCTATTCCTTTGAAAAGCCATCTCCACGAGTACACTGACACTGAATTAGGTGGACTCTGCAGAATAAGAGGGATGGCTTCAGTTCAGAAAATCTCACAGGACAGTTGGTGGTCTGTGATCTTAAAAAAACACTAAGGGAAGCTTGCAGTTGTAAAGGCTGAATGGAAAGATTATCTTTTGTTAATGGCTCTGTTGGTGTTTCAGTAAAAGGATGCCATAGAAAAGAGTGCTTAAAAGTCACCTTATTCAAATGCTCAGACTCTGGACCAAAGTCCTAGCTGTTTGTTGTATTTGCTATTCTTTGCCTCCAGACTGCCCCGGGGAGCAGTTTTCAGCTGAGTTTAGGTTGCATTTAAAAATGGTGGAAAGTTCTGTCAGCTGTGGCATTTGGTGTCGCTATGTAATAGTTTTCTCTGATTCACTCTTTACCTAGCAACTGTGGGTACGCGAGACGGCACACACTGTTGTTGGCTTCTTTGTTAGTGTGTCATGTAGAGTATTGATTTTTTTTTCATTTCATAGTTACTGGACTTAGGGCTCCTTATTGCAAGTTCACATTTTCCGCGGGTTTGTGATGTCCCTATGTCTAGTGTAATATAGTGCTTGGTTGTCGCATGCAGAATCCCTTTGAGGGAGGTGGTGAGCAGGTGGCTTCTTTGCTGTGCACGAATGACTGAGGACTCCTTTAGCTAATGCCTTGTCCTCCTTCCCTTTGTGCTTTTTACTTTGTCCTTGTTCTCACTGTCAACCAGGGATTGTGATAATAACAGTGGTCGGTTTTTATTGCTCAGTTGCCGTGGACCACTCAGTGTGTGTCATCCTTCACCAGGTCCCGTGGACTTGATGCTGTTCTCTTAGAGAAGGAAGTAATTTCCTTGAGGTTTGTAGTGTATCAAAGGGTAATTGAGACTCCTACGTAAGATCTTTATGTAAAATTCTAGGCACATACTAAGCTTCTAGCCATTGACATGCGATGTCTATGGAGAACACTAGTCTCATCTCAAAGGGAGGGAGGGAGAGCTTATTCTTACACTAACTCTGAGTGTCTGTGACTCAGGTCACCCCAAATAACATGATCCACTATGGAAACAGTACCTTAGAGTTCATGTAGCCACAGAACAAAAGTTAGCCATGAATCCAGGCAGTTTTTCAAATGCTCAGTGTTATAATTAATATGTAAGGGGGGCCCCCGGTAATGGGTCCCCAGGGTCGAGACCGCACGGTCAGATCTGCAGTGGCGGTGGCGGCTGTGGCTGCAGCGGCAGGGAGGCAGGAACATGAAACCAGACGGATATTAAAGTTAAGCATTTATTAGATAGATGGATTATGGAGGGAAAGAAGCAGAAAAGGAGAGAAAAGGAAAGAAGGAAAGACAGAAGAGAAGGGAGAGAGAAGGGGGGAGGGGGAAACGGGAGAAGGCTGTCCCTTTCTCCCCAGAGCCTTGGAGACAGAGAGAGAATGAAGCCACGAACTCCAAGCTTGCTTGCTGAGGAGGAGTGGGTGTGGCTCACTCTTAAAGTGCCCCAGAATCATTACACTCAGGTAGGGACCTCAGGTGGGTGGTTCTCAACAAGCAGGGATAGCTACCTAAAGGCACTCTCAGCTTTTGGTTTATAAAACCAAAAGGTCTGTTAGTACCTTCCAAAAGTCTTATGTGATAGCCACAAGGATGTTTTGTAAGACAGAGAGCGAACAGTTGTTAAGAGCACCAAAAATAGACCAAGATAATTTGGATCTGCAACATTCCAACTCTGTACAGTAGTCAGTTCAGATCAGTTGCTCAGCCTTGTAGACTCTTTACCATAGGTGTGGCTTTTTCTGGGAACTCCAGTTCACAGTGATTATAATGATTATAGCACATGTCTAGTTATAATTTCTATTTGTACATTGCTCATTGTTGTTCTGTGAACTCATTGAAGGAAGGATTGTGTTGCTGGTTGAAGCTCAGCCTGGGTGTGGACTGTCTTCTGCTGGGGTTTGGGGTTGGATACCAGCTACCCTCTGTGATTATTACCTAGCTAATCAAGTCAGCTGCTTAACGTGTGACTCCTGCCGCTCTCCTGCTGCCACCCTCATCACACCTTAGCCTCAGACCTCTGGGGCTAGCTGTGCTTTGAGGCCCTGGCTTCTTTCAAATGTCTTGCTGCGACACTGGAACCCTGTGTTCCAGATACCCTCACATCCATAGAACAAGTACAGCATGGCTTTTCAAAGTGGGATGTCAATTCTAAAATGAATTGAAAGACTTGATTTGGGGGAAATTGAAGGTGTTTTTGCTTTAGGAAGTTCTGTTTCCATTGAGCAGTAGCCAAGGCCCTCCTAGCAGCCTGTATTTAAAATGTGGTTGTTAAAGAAAGGAGGTGTATAGGCAGCTGCTTCCCTCGGGGTTTGGGTTGGGGTCAGGTGAGGTCCGAGGCAGATGTTCATTGGGATGTTTGCTGGAGTCAGACTTTGCTGTCTGGTACATACCAGCAGTCCTGTGACTGAAGTCAGAGGGACACTGACCTAGTGATTCTAATCTCAGTCATATATACAGCAAGACTGTGTGGACAGTTGGAGCAGAAAGCAGAATCCCTTCTCTGGTCCTGGCTCTGGTTTTCTCTGAACAAATGAAGGAAGAGTACTGGAGCCTGGAACAAAATTTCACTTCTGAGCACCTTGGAACTAAAGTCACCATTTTCCTTTTTCTCAAGGAAAAGTCTCAAGGTCTCAAGGCTACTGTGGCGACAAGGGGTCCATCATGTGTGGTTTCTTAGATCATTTACCTTGCAGCAGGCATATGGTAGTTTCTGGAACTCCATACCTCCTAGAGGGCCATCTTTGGCCAGTCAGACACAGAGCTTAGGTGTTAAAGCCTTCACAGATGCGTGCAAGGAGGATCCTAATACAACTTAGAGGAGGAAATGAGCCAACACAAGTGTGCCAGTGTGCCACAGGGTGCTGGATGAGACCGATGGAAGCCATGTGGAGAGAAGAGGGAAGAAGGCAGGCCTCTCCAGAGAAGCGGGATTGTTCTTTAGTCAGAACAACTGAAGGGCTGCAGGCATTCCCCTGAAGTAAGACTGTACGCATGTGGCATGGGGTCTTGCAGACTATATAGGTTGGAAAAGGGGAACTTCAGAGATGGAAGATTCTACCTGGAGGTCAGTTCCCCTGCAGTCTGAAGTGGTCGATGCTGATGGACTTGCTGTGCGGGTCTCCTTAGCAGCAGCTTCCACAGTTGTTGTTAGTCAGCTTTCCTGCAGGGGCTTCTCCAGCCCCCTGAGGTTTTTAGGTCATTAGCCCTTCACCAAGGGCTCATCTCGAGAAGATGTTAGCCTATTGAACTGTCTTTTGGAGAAGGTTACCTTTGAGCTCTCCTGTAAAGGTAAAAAGATATTTAACATGGGGCCTTCAATGCCAGCACTTGGAGCAGGACAGGCAGATCAAGTTCAAGGCCAGCCTGGCCTGTGTATTGAGCCCCAGGTCAGCTGGAATTGAGGAAGGAGGAGGAGGAGGAAAATCTGGTTCCGGGAAAGGCACTGTAGGGCTTTTTTTCTCCTTTTAATGAAGCATATGTAGATCACCAGTGAAGTTTGGGGAGAGACTTTCCTTCAATAACGAAACAGCCTGTCATAAAACCACAGTGTTGACGATTGAGACTGGACAGAGCACATTGGTGTGCCCCCCTACCCCCGCCCGTGTCACCTAGCTAGTCCTCTTTATCTGCACTTTTCTTATGAGGTTCAGAATCTTGTGCTAAGAGGCAGGGCATGCCACAGGATACCTCCTTTACACTGTCCTTGAGGCTCTTCTTGGAGAAATCACCCTTGTTCCTATACTAATATTTGACAAGACTCAGAGAGCTTGCTAGATCCTGCCTGATTACTGTCAGAAGGGAAGACAGGCTGCCCCCTCCCCTTCAGCTCTTGATGCTAACTCTGTGTTTTTCTTCTGCACAGGTACTTTTCAGATGGTTGCAGCCTATGCAGAACATTGCTGTAGTGAAACCGCTAGAAGCTGATTTCCAGGTAGGAGGGGCAGTGGGTGCCTCTGGAAGTTGTGTGGTTTGCTCTTTGGCTGGATTTGCCTGTGTCCTTCTGTGATGAAGTGAGTGATTGGCAGGTACAGCTGATCCAAGGGGTTGCGTCTGTTCTTTTTGCTCATTCTTTAGAGTACTTGAATTGGAAAAGGAAAGAACTGGCTGCTTGTTTAAAATTTAAGATTCTCTAGGTTTCCAGTGTTGTTAAACTCCTAATTGGTCTGATTGTTATTCCATTTCTTCTTGAATGTTAGAGGTTTGGATAGTTCCAAACCTTTATTGAGAAATTTTATGCTGACAGTAATATCCATAGTGATTATCATCATTTAACGTGTGCCTGGACTTTTCTAAATGAGATTCCTTTGGATTGATGAGGCGATGGTTTTCTGCAACTCATACAACTTGTAAGTTACTGAGGCAGATTTGAACTCACATCTGTTTGCTTTAGAGCACCCAAGCTACTTTGTCTAATTGTTTTTTCTTGTTGCTCCCCCTCCCTCCTGCCCAGTGTTAATAATGCCTCCCCTCTTCTTTAAAATAGTAGGATGCCACTCCAGTTTATCCTAACATAACTTTTGGTTGTCTTGAGTCCTTTCTGTCTGTAGCATTACCTGTTGGCCCAACATTTTAGCTACCCTGGTCAAAACTTCATTTACTGCTGTGTTGATGGTACTTAGAAATCATGTGTTCTTTTTCTCTTCTTACTGCTTAAGGAAAAGAAATTACACGTGGTATCATTTTCTAAGTGGCAGTTCAGTCCGAACAGCTTCCAGCAGTCTTCTGAGACAGTTTAGGTACTTCTACTGATCTATAAAACAGCAGCTTAAGCTTTGTGTGGTCCCACAGCCAGGGATTCCGGGATGCAGGTAGCATGAGGACTGGAAGCACATTGAGAGGTTCACCACGAACATCTGCAGTGGTGTGATACGGTGCAGGGCAGGGCAGTATTTTAGAGGTACAGAGCTTCTAGCGTATGTGTGACTCTGGGTTGGACACCCCCATTTTATTGTTGTAAGTTGTTGACCGCTCTGTCAGTCACATGTCCTAAATACTAGAGTGAACAGCCATGTATTATATTCTGGTCTGCCAGCACTGGTGAGGTAGGATGGTATGTGTTATGAATCCAACTCAATAGCATGTCTAGACAGAATCAAATGTGTAATTATGTAAAATCACAGCTAAGGAATTCTGACTGAACAACTTTAATAATTATTGGCAACTTTGACATTTTCTATTACTTTGTATCCTTACAGTGTTAGCCTATTATTGTAGAAGTTATTTTTAGACAAAACAGAATGCGTAAGAAGTGTTATGACTCTAGTTTTTAAAGTAAAATATGTCTTTCATCCAAACAACCTTGTATTTCTTGGTTTAAAGAATTAAGTAAATTTGAATAAGAAATGTTGCTACCAGCTTTAGGGTTGAGCAGGCTCTTTTGAAATCCACTGAATAGGACATCAGAACTGCCATCCTCAGCAAGTTTCTTCTCAGTGGAGACAGACTGGCTGTCTGTAAAGTGCACTTTTTTAAAGACAGCTCTGACGGTGCCAGTCTCCATCTCAGCATCATTTCCTGCCTTCTCATGTTGTCTAGGCTGTCTTCTCTTGTCCGCTCCAGCCTTAGAGTGGCATGCATCTCTTCTGTCCCCCTGACACAGGCTCTCAGACATTGCATTACTGAAGTTGTGGGTCCCTGAAATGTCACGGATACACATCCTCTTCTCTTGAGATTGAGGTTTTACATCCATCTCTTCCCGTGGTTCCTTGTGTAGTGGATGTGTGGGTGTGTGGGTGTCTGTCTCTCTAAAAGTGTCATTTGATGACAGTTTTTAATAGAATATATTTTTTTGTTCATGGCTACTAATTTTGTGTCTTGGGAAGCCTATTTCCTTGTCCTGAATATATTGTTTTCTTCTGACACCCCCTTGGCCTGCAGACATTTTACAGTGCTTCGTTCTGGGAACATTGGGCTTTATGGTTGATGACCTGAACTGACATTTAACACACATGCTTTATTGTCAACACTCAGTCCTGTAAGAGGCATGGCATTTTGAAAGTAAGTGAGGATTTGAAGTACTCTGTGGTCCCTTTCTGATGATTAGATTAAAGACTTATTAGGTTGCAACCTTTTTCTTTTTCTTTTCTTTTTTTTTTTGTTGGGGGGGGTAGGCGGGGGAAAGGTGGTGGCTCCCTTACCAAAACAGCATTCTATTGGAAACTGAGTGACCCCTTTTGGGAACTGGGCTTTCTGTTGTAATGAAGCCAATGGTAGGAAGGGCAACACAGGACTGAGGATGCAGTGTGCATGTGCAGCATCAGATAGAGAGGTGCCTTATTTATGCACTCTTGTTCTCCTTAGCTGACCTGGAAGAACTGAGAACTTAGTCCTGTGTTAGGAAGTTGAAGTGGAACTGGGCAAGTTGCATGCTTGTAGTCCCAGCATGTGGTTTGATGGACTACTTAATGAGCCCCTGCTGTGGTGACGGTGGTTGTTGAGTTTGAAGCATCAAATTGATGGCATGAGTTAGCCTGGTCTAATTTGATGTTTTTTTTTATTAGCTCTGTCGTGGGCCAGAGTGTTTCTCTTGGTTGTAGTTTCATTAGTGGTGTCTGTGCCTCCTAGCATTTTGTTTTTCTCCCTGTGTTGCAGTAGCTGACAGGTTAATGTGGGGACCACATTAGTTAGTTAGCCAGTCAGTTCTGAGGTGCTTTTTGGTGTCTCCAGAAGTACTGATAAACAGATAACACTTCATCTAGTTGGTTCTGAGGGGCTTTTTGATGTCCACAGAAGTACTGATATATAGATAACACTTCATCCAGTCGGTTCTGAGGTGCTTTAGGGGAGAAGGGGGAACCCCACATGTGAGAACAAGAGTGGCTGTCCAAGGTCCTTTATGTTATTTGGGTATTGGAAGACAAACAACAGTACCGCATAGGAGGAAACCGGGGCAGCTACCAGAGCTAGCTTCTCTTTGTTACCGTGCTGGTCCATTAGACTTAAAGGTGAAGCTCATTTGTACCTTTGCGGGCGAGATCATGCTTTGATTTTGGTTGAGCAGGTAAGTACGGTGACAGCAGCATGGATACTCTGGTGACATCTCAGAGGTGGCATTGCACATGCTGCCACTGCCCACTGAGCAGTATCTTAGGGAGTGGCTAGGGTGCTGGGCAGCTCAAGACCAATCAAAGCACAATCCTCTCTCAGGAAGCATTAGTTTCAGTTGATAACTCTCAGAGAAACTGGGACAGTTCCCAGGCCGCTCCTCATTTGCCAGGATAAACAATAGCTTAGTAGAACTTGGTTGAAGGCAGAGGTAATAAAATTCACTGTTCTAATTATGTCCTCTTAGCAGGGTTATTTTACATTTTGTGTATTTAACCCTGTAGATGGTGCCTAAACTAGAGATTTGTGTTCATCATTAACTAAATTAAATGCTTTTTTTCAGTAATGGTGTTTGTTTTGCTTAGGGTTCAACTTTTGACAAACATGGGTATTTATAGTCGCAGGCATGTTGGCCTTTTCTTTCTTTCTTTCTTTCTTTCTTTCTTTCTTTCTTTCTTTCTTTCTTTTTAGTATTTCATTTAATTGTGTGTGTGTGTGTGTGTGTATGTGTGTGTCTTTCCATCTATGTGGATTGGAGGCTAGTCCTTCGATCCCCTGCAATTAGAGTTGTAGGTGGTTGTGAGCCATCTGATTTGGGTACTGGGAACCTCTGCAAGAGTAACAAGGCTTTTGAACACTGAGAGCCATTTCTCTGGCCTCTGACCAGTTAGTTTATAGTGAACTATTTTATATTGTTCATAGGAACCAAATTTAGTAGCCTTATTTTTATTTGGTTATTCAGTGTGTGTGTGTGTGTGTGTGTGTGTGCCCGCGCGCGTGCGTGAGTCTGCGTGTGCACGAATTTTAGCTCTCTGTGCTGGGGAGTAGAGTCATGGTTCCATACATGCTAAGCCCTCTAGCACTATGCCATAGTCCTAGACCCCATATTTTGACAATAGTCTTGTCTTTTATTGTATTATCTATAGGATCATTTTCTCTACTTTTGGGGACAAATTCTCATTCATTGCTATTTCAGTGTCTCTACTTAGCCCAGCATTAATTTCTGTTGCTGGTTGATTTTTGAGCCAAGGTTGTATGCATGTAGGTATTTACAAAATGTACCCCAGGGTATGCTGCATTGACCAAGTGAGTGTTGAGCATTCTTGTTCGTATAACTGTCAGGTTATTTGAATCAAGCAGTATTATCTTAGCTTCCTGTAAACTGTTGAATAAGGTTGAATAAGGAGTTAGGCAGCATTAATCATTTGCTGTTTGTTTGATGAGATTTTTGAGGCTCCTTTTTTTGTGTACTTGATGATGTCATGTTTAATGAAGAGAGCAGATTGATGCACTTTCTATAAAAACAGCATGCAAAACCCAGATCTAATCTAGGAGCATAGTGAAATTCTGTGGTTTGTGTGTGCATGTGTGATTTTTAGAAAGTGAGTTGTGGTTTGCATTGTGTTAGACTTTCAGCAAGTGTGTGATGGCTGCCACAGGTGGAGAACCGAGCATTGAAACCTGGCCCTTTCATTTTCAAATGCGTCATATAATGTTGAACAGGGTGGGTGGGAAGGGTGGGTATGTGTCCGTGAGGCTTTATGTATAACTGACACCTTGCTCTATGGGTGCAGATCTTGCCTTCACCAGCTTTCTGACTTTGGCGAGTTGCTTAACACCATGTACGTCATCTGCAAAATTGACAGTGATTATGAAAGCAGTATGTGCCTGATGGATTGATTGTTCTGGGGACTCTGAAGGTTAGTATATGGGAAGTGCAGAAAACAGTGCCTGGCATATATGACAGATGAGTAATACTGGAGTAGGTAGGTGTGCTTTGTGTGTTACAGGGAATCTCCTGTGATCAGTTTCTATTCTCACAAATGCATCTGTGAAACTTGTAGGGTGACTTTCACAGTGAGTGCTATTCTAGGTCTGAGGGCATGGAAAAATAATGAAAGGTATGGTTTCTGCTGGGGAAGCTCAAACCTTTTAAAAACAAGCACCCAAGATGGCTGGTTGGCTACTGGTGGCGCACACCTTTAATCCCAGTACTTGGGAGACAGAGGCAGGTGAATCTTAGTGAGTTTGAAGCCAGCCTGGTCTACAGAGCAAGTTCCAGGACAGTCAGGGTGGTCATATAGAGAAACCCTGTCTTGAAAAAAACAACCCCCCCCCCCCACACACCCAAATGGTGTGAACAGATGAAGGTATTGTGTAAGTAGAAAGCTCCCAAGTCTTCTGCGTGCAAGCATGGAGGATTAAGAAATATGAAATGAGTGTTAGCCTAGAGGACAAAGGGTAAAGTTCCACCATGGGAACTTCTGGCTTCGCATTTCTCAGAACCAGTGTCTTTCTGAGTCTTGTTTTCGTGCAGGGCTGCTGATTCATTTTAGATGAACCCATCACTCTCTTTTGATCTGTAGCTGTTCCTCTTTTCAGGAAGCTAAGTGTCCTATCCTTACATCTTCTCTTGGTCAGTTCCCTTTAGTAAGCCTTGTGCACTGTAGACGAAGTTTCCGTCCTGCCAGGTCCCACAGCTGCTCAGTCCCAAATAAACACACAGTGGCTTATATTAATTATAAACTGTTTGGCCTATTGCTCAGACTTATTACTAACTACCTTTTACAACTTAAAATAACCCATAATTCTTATCTATGTTTAGCCACATGCCTTGGTATCTTTTCTCAGTAAGACATTCTCATCTTGCTTCCTTTGCGTCTGGCTGGTGACTGCATCTCTGCCTTCTTTCTTCCCGGAATTCTCTTAGTCTGGATGCGCCGACTAGCCTGGCTACTGGCCAATCAGCATTTTATTTTATTTTATTTTATTTATTTTTTTTTTTGTTTTTGAAGACAGGGTTTCTCCGTGTAGCTTTGGCTGTTCTGGAACTTGCTCTGTAGACCAGGCTGGTCTTGAACTCACAGAGATCCTCCTGCCTCTGCCTCCCAATCAGTGTTTTATTAAACCAATAGGAGTGACAAATCTTTACAGTGTACAAGAGCATTCTCTCACAGCAGTGCACTTGCTGATTCTGAAATGTTATGGAAAATCCTGCCTATCACCTCTACCTCTCTCAGACTGTCCCTTCCCTCAAGTCTGAGTTACTTCCCAGAACCTTGTCCAGCCTCATAAACCAAAACCAGCCTGTTACACCTGGTTGTTTCTCAGGTGTAGGGGTGGGTTCAGTCTGCACACAAGCTTTGGGCAAGCTGTGAGTGCCAGTACTGTCTTCATTTCCTTGTGTTATTTTTCTTTGGTTTTCTGCCAAGTCCTTCTACCTGTCTCCCTCCCAGAGAGTTTGCAGAGCCAAAGCTGTGTATTTCAGCTGGGCATGGTCACGCACACCTGTGATCTTAGCATCCAGCTGTGCAGGGGGATCAAGCCAGAGGTCTGAGGGCATGCAAAAATAATGAAAGCTATGGTTTCTGCTTGGCTTCTTCGCCATTTCTCTTCCTTCTACCCATGTCTTGCATTTTAGACAGGTTCAAGGACCTGAGTTACCCTGCCTCGGTAGGGCAGTGGTTTCTGGAAGAACCTTTCAGTTTGCCATTGGGGCTCAGACAAGAGGTGTTAGGACATGCGTAGACAGCAGAGCCTTTAGATTGACCATGGCCAACTGCTGTGACATTTACACGTGGTTCCAGGTCATCCTGGGCACAGATGACCCTTTCTCACAACCAAATAAGGCTGGCAGTTGATAGCTCCTGGGATGATGCTTCTTCACTTGGGTGGATGTTGACTTTGGAGCTTCTAGGTGGGGCTGATGTTGCTGAATTTTATGAAAAACCTTTGAGTAGAAGTATCAAACCGGATATGTGTTCCATATTACAGGCCAGTGATGAGTTTATGAGATCCACACAAACAGCTTTCTCAGTGAATTTGGGGTTTGACAATGAAACAAGTTGACTTCATGTTTCTTTTTGCCATAAAACACTGTCTGGTACCTCAGCAGCTTTCAAACTAGTTCTGAGTTTTCATCTGGTTGTGTAACGTGTGAGGATGTTACAGGAAGCCTTTTACTTTGTATTCTTATACAACCCAGAGGAAAACATATTAATTCAGTTCTTAAGCTGCTTTTGAGAATCTTGTGGGCTGGGGAGATGGCTCAGTTGTGCAATAAAGAAGCTTGCTGCTAAGCCTGTCAGTCTCTGAGACCTACAAGACAGAAAAGAGAACTGACTCCTGCGCGTTCTATTTTGACCTCCACATGCCCATCATGGCCCCTACATACCTGTGTATGTACACTCGCATGCATGAGCACACACACACATTCACACGCACACACACTCACTCACATGCACACACTGCAGATAAATTAATATACAAGCACCATTTTGTACACAGCAAAAGGAATGGAGGCCAGCTGGGTAGCTGCTTGGTGGGCTGCTTGTGGTCTTTGAGGATTTGTATCAGAGCTCTGAATCTTATGATCTTGCGTCAGCAGTAGGAACTTTCTAGACATTGTGGTCTGCATCTACGATGTGCGGCAGTGGTAGTCTGTGTTGTGAGGTAGTGGTCTGCTTGCTCTCAAGCTGTGGATATTGTTCAGTTTAGAAGGGGTTGGAACATGATTCTTACTCTCTAATTAAATGTCCAAAACTTCCCAGAGGCATGGGCATGTTGGGAGTTTTCTTTTCTCTTCTATTCCACAGTGTGAATTAAGGCCTTAATACTTGCCAGACACTGCTTTGGGGTCTGGAGATGGAACTGTCAATAAAGCAAGTACCCACCCTCCAGAACTCACTTTTGAAAGTGAAGAGGTGGGGCATACTGAGGAAGTACAAAGGAAGCAACGCTGCTGTTCCATAGCTATAGAAGGGAATTAGGAACCAGGAGCCAGGGTCGGCACAGCTGTTTGCTCGCTTGGCTGCGTATGGTGATCACGGCTCTGCTGAATGGAGCATGTCTAGACTTAGGGAATGCGTGTTCTAGTAAGTGACACATATGCTAGATTGTTTTTTGGCTACATGGGTGCTGTTTGAAGCTTTGGTAATTGATCAGGTCTTCAGATGACTAAATTTAAATAGAAAAGAGAGGAGGGTGGAGACCAAGCCTGGAGTTCAGCCTTAGAGACTGAGTAAAGGAGACTGACTATGCAGGATTTGCTGGTTGGAGATGGCTTGTAATCAGTCTGTGTTAACCACTAATATGTGTCTTTAAGTTCTGGGAGTGCCTATGCCAAAGTTTACATGCACACCTAAATGTTAATAGATGCCTTTTAGACTGGGAACACTATTGCAGTGTGCCCAGCAGTAGAGCTACTCTTTGTGAAGGCTCCATGTCATTCATGACACCCCAAACATGTAGAATGCCAGATGCATGGCCTTCGGGGTCAGCTTGGTGAGTTGAGTGTTGACTAAGGGTAAGTTTTGTTTAACAGCTTGTTTTTGTCAGTGATATTTGTTGTTATTAAAATTATATATATTTGCTTTAAATTAGTGTTATTTTTTTCACAGAAATATGCTAAATATAAAAAAACCTCATCAAATAAGTTCTCCAAAAATTTCATTAAGATGTGTTCAGTCATGTTGTATATGAACATTTTGTGGCAAATAGACGTTGGTAAAGATTGTCAGCTTGCTTCTTCCAGTCTGCGTTTATGTCTCGCTCACAGGAGGAGAAGCTGGAAATTCTGACGGTGTTTTCAGAGGACTTGCTCATAGATAAGCTTGGCTGTTCAGATAAAGGCTGAGTGC
The DNA here is from genome assembly GCA_028555095.1 of Dicrostonyx torquatus. Lineage (NCBI taxonomy): Eukaryota > Metazoa > Chordata > Mammalia > Rodentia > Cricetidae > Dicrostonyx > Dicrostonyx torquatus. Next base: position 8,899,602 of record JAQHUG010000043.1, read on the forward strand.
ATGAGTGTGCAGCATCCTGACATCTAAAGAAATGTACAAGATACACCCGAGGTCCTGGTATGGGCTCTGCCATATAGAACCCTTCATTCTCACAATGAACTATCTGTATTCATTGGTTGAAGTGCATTTTTTACATGCACTGTGTAAAAAATAACCTGGGTATGTTCAGAAACTTTAAAAACATCCTTTTCTTTCCTTACAAGACTTCATTTTATTCCTGCCCCCTCCCTCCCTCCTTCCTTCATTCCTTCTCTCCTTCCTTCCTACTTCCTTAAGATTACATTCAACAATGTTTATCACTTTAAAAATGATTTAAATGTGTAAATGTTTGCCTGCATATATGTCTGTGTACCAAGTTCACGCAATGCATGTGAAGGCCAGAAGAGGGTGATAGATCTCTTGGAACTGGAGTTAAGAACTGTTGTGAGCTGCCATGTGGGTGCTGGGAAATGAATCCAGGTCCTCTGGAAGAGCAGCTAGTGCTCTTGACTGCCGAACCATCTCTTTGTCCCTGTTTATCACCTTTTAGGATAAAAGTTTTATCAAGTCTATGTTAAATAGTACAGAATAGCTAATTTGTCTCCTATACATGTAGGGGAATGTCAGTCATGCTGAGAAGCATCAGTTTTTGATGTTTGAAGAACATTAAATGATACAGAAAGGTGCATGCTTTGTGATGCTAAAGTACAGAACACACAACTTATGTGCATGTCGTGATCCCAGTTCTTCAAAACAGCTTTCAGATGGCTTTGAGACCATATGCTGTACTTATTTTATTATTTTGTTTTAGTTATTTATTTGAGTCAGGGTCTCTCTGTGTAGCCCTAGTTGGCCTGGAACTTACTATGTAGACCAAGCTGGCCCTGAATTACAGAGATCTGCCAGCCTTTGCTTCTGAGTGCTGGGATTAGAGGCTTGAATGTTGGGATTAAAGGCATGGGCTATGCCTGACTGTGGCACCTATTTTAAAATGTTCTAATTGCCATTTTAAATGGTACTTTGTTTTTTGAGACAGGGTTTCTCTGTGGCTTTGGAGAACTAGCTCTTGTAGACCAGGCTGGTCTCGAACTCACAAAGAGCCGCCTGCCTCTGCCTCCCGAGTGCTGGGATTAAAGGCGTGCGCCACCACCGCCCGTCCATCATTGTCTTTTTAAAAAATATTATTTATTATGTGTACAATATTCTGTCTGTGTGTATATCTGCAGGCCAGAAGAGGGCACCAGACCTCTTCTGTGAGCCACCATGTGGTTGCTGGGAATTAAACTCAGGACCTTTGGAAGAGCAGGCAATGCTCTTAACCACTGAGCCATCTCTCCAGCCTCCCGCCCCCACATCATTGTCTTTGTTACACTAATGGGTGGTTGAAAACTTTAAAAGAGGCCTTTGAATTTGATTGTTGTGGAAGGTTGCGCTTAGAATGGTTAATCAAGACAACAAGAATAAAAACAAGCACATTATTCTTTTAGCCTTTATAATTATTTGCAATTAAATATGTAAAGAAAATTACCTTTTAAAATTAAATGTACATACAAAACATTTTCATCTATATTATAAGGGTATTAAAACATAATGTATATATTAGATATCTCTAAATTTAAAAGTAAAGGTTTTTTTTTTAAACCAAATTCTTTTTGGACATTTATAGTGGTTATTGATGGTCATAATAACCAAGAGAAACGGAGTGAAGTAGAAATATGCACACTGTAGAAGTAGACATCCCCGGATGACTTGTTTGTCCCCAGTTTTCTGATTCTCATTTTCTTGTTCTTTCTGTTCTTGTTACTTCCGGGCTTCTTATATATAGCAAGGTAGGTATGGAGAGAAGATGGCAGGAGTTGTCACCTGGAGGCAGTCTGTTGTAAGAAGTGTGGGTTGTGTTCCCAGCACCTGAGAGGAGTGCGGGCCCTTTTGTTTCTTCCCGCAGCGCCTGGTTCCCGGCTGCAGCTGCTAGCTTATGCCTGAAATAACCACACGAAAATTGTATTAATTAAATTACTGCCTGGCCCATTATCTCTAGTCTTTTCTTGGTTAACGCTCACATCTAAAACTAACCCATTTCTGATAATATGTATTGCCACTTGACTGTGGCTTACCGCATGAGGCTAATCAGTGTCCATCTCGGACTGGAGCATCATGGCGTCTGTCACACTTCCTTTCTTCTCAAAACTTCTGTTCTGTCTGCCCCACCTACCTAAGGGCTGCCCTATCAAATGGCCAAGGCAGTTTCTTTATTAACCAATGAAAGACACCCAAATACAGAAGAACCCTTCTACACCAGCAGTCTATCCCAGAGATGGGGTAATTGCGGGAGCTTCCTGAAGAACACTTTGACAGTGCTGGGGAGATGGCTGTGCAGCCATAGTGAGGGGACGGAAAGAATCTTGAGAACAGAAATCCTGTCAGAGCTGGTTTCCAGAATGAGCTCATTTATTGGATAAGCTTTCAACTATAGTGGGAAATGAGAGGAACTGGACTAACACAGGTGTGCCTCCGCCTCACCACAGACCAAGGGCAATGAAGCATGGCTGTTGATGGCTTAGCCCAGTGCACTGCTCTGCCGCCAACACGTGCATTGCCAATATCCAAAGTCCTGACAGAGATCAGCGGAGAGAACAATTCTTCTGAATTCAGGCCGTGTTTTGTGTCATGGAAGTCAAACTGTCATGGACCAGGAGCTGTCTTTTTTAATATTAAAATGGCACCTCCTGGGCCTGTGCCCGAAGACAGGGGTGGGAGTTGGAGCACAGCTTCCCTGGTGAGTGTGAGGGACTGTCCTGTCCAGTGCAGAGGGACTCTCATTCCCTGGTTGCTTTCTGCCCACTGTAATATGCAACCCACACAGCTCCCTATACAGATTTGAAGAGTATGTTAACTAGTTTTAATTAAAACTACAAAGGAGGACCATGGAGTGAGCATAAAGTTGATAATGCAAACACAAATGAGCTGTAAAAACTTGGCAGAGCTGAGCCTTCTCCCAGTGTAAGCTTGTATTAAGCTGGAGTTAACTAGGAAGTGAATTCTGCATAAGAAAATCCATTGCTGGGCCTGGAGAGACAGCTCAGCAGTTACTCCTGCAGAGGATGAGTTCAGTCAATTGTGCCACAGCTCAGACTCCAGGGGATCAACACCTCTGGCTCTGCAAGAACCTGCATGCACCTCTTTTCCCTCCCCACTAAGTATTTCCTCTCCTCCTCACTCTTTCTTTGTTATTTATTTAAAAAGAGAGGACATCCAGTTAGCTGAGACATGTAGACCTATGGTAAAGTAGTTTGCTTTCTAATTTTTTTAAAGTCTTTTTAATGATTTTGCCTGTTACGATGAGTAGGAAGACACAGCCTTTAAGGACCAGACTCTAAAAAGCCCCAGCCCTGCATCCAGTAGGGCTGGAGAAGGGCCTCTTTGGAGAGTGGTGTAGTTTGGCTTGCCTTGTTCTAGTCAAGGCGGGACTGTTAACTACTTACCTGTCCCTGTGCAGTTCTTAAGCCAGGTCCTCACCAAGAAGCAGCCACTCCTTATGTTTGTGACTAAACTATTATCATAGAATTTGTGAGAATAGTGTTATGGGGAAGCTTAGTGTGTTCTACCTCCCTGAGCTTGTGCTTGGTGGAAGTACTGGGAAACGCGAAAGTGGTTACTTCAAAAGGTAGATTTTCCTCAGAGAATTAAAAAGGAGCCCAGTAGCCATGTTAGAAGAAGAAGCTGGGAGCGTTCTGTAGGTTTTGGTATTGGAAACTTTTGAGAGAGAGAACAATGGGGAAAAATAAGGTTACTCATAGCTGCTCCATTACAATAAAAATTTTATTAAAAATGCTTTGCATAATAACACTTCCATGGGTATTTCCTGCAGGTGTGTGGTGTATATGTATGATGTGCTACAAAAGGCCAAAGAACAGACTGAAGACAAGCTGAGACAGTGCCTGTGCCACCCTTTTACTGGTTGTTACTGTTTTTTCCTGAAAAAGTAAAAAGATAATTCAGTAATTCGTACTTTATAGAAGTGGTAGGCTAATAATATTTTGGCAGACTGCAGAGAGCTGTTTTAGGAACCAATTTTAGAAGTCAACTCCCATTGTAGAATGGGAATTGATTTCTGTCCCACCTAGGAAGTAGTATGGTGAGCTTGGGCATGCGTATGGTTCCATGTTAAGGACGGGGAGTTATGTAAAGTCCTCAGGGGACACAGGTGGATGGATGACTTCTAGTGAACAGTGCTGGTTGTCTCTGAGCCCCTGCATCTGGGTTCCTGCTTGTAGCATCAGCCCAAGGCCAGAGTCGGGTCCATGGCTACTGTGGAGCCTGTTGACCGTCGGCTGCTTGCTATTCAGCTGCCGGATTTTGTGGATAAGCAGCTAGCTTTGTAGAGAAATGATCTTGAAAGACCCCCGAGGAGTACCTTCCTTCGGGAGAGACCCCATGCTCAAGGATCAGTCGAGACCACTCGTACGGATGCAAAT
>JAQHUG010000043.1:8907760-8954960 GCA_028555095.1 Dicrostonyx torquatus
TTTGTCTGCAAATTCCTGCATTATTGCATTACTGCTATCAGCATCCAGGGTTTTCTTTTTCTTCTTCAATCTGAAGATACCTGTTAAAGTATTTGTAAGTTACCTTGCTCCAGTAGTGCTTTGTTAGTACATTTTCCATTAACCTAGATTCGGTTTCTGCAGCAAAACACAGTACAGTGTTTGTATCAGTTCATTTGATGTTTCATGTTGGTTTCAAAAAAAATGAATATGAAATATAGTTGTTCTTTTCCTTTGATGCATATTCTGTGAATTACATGTGTGACTGTGGAACAGTCCTTGGCCTTCCCCTGCTCCAAGTCTGTGGGTGTCCATTCCCTGTTCCGCAGCAGCCACTGCTGATCCCGTTTTCTTCCCTGTACTTTCCCTTTAGGAGGATTCATTGTGTGGATCAGTGTGAGAAGCAGCTTTCTTTTGTTCTTAATGTCTGAGCGTCCCCTGAGTGGTGAGGTTGCTGGCTTCTCCCAGTGTCGGATCCCCGTTGTCATCCAGTAGCCCACTGAGGGTCATTTGGGGTGTTGCAGTTTTTGAGTTTAACAAATCAGTTTATTATGAACATTTGTGCATAAGTCTTTTTATAGAGCTATACTTTTTCATTTCTATTGGATAATTGGCCAGAAGTGGGATTATCAGACTATGCTGTTGGTATACAGTATATTATTAAAGATGAATTCTTATATGTTGCTCAGGCTGGCCTCATCTTTTTGACTGAAGTGATTCTCCTCCCCCATCCTCCCACATAGTTTGGAAAATAGGTATGTGTACCATTTTTACCTACATTTAACACGTTAGGACCTTACACACGCACCCTGTTTTCCAGAGTGGCCATGCCGTTGTGCATATTTGTTCACATCACAGCATGCATGAGCTCCAGCCACTCGGCATCCTCATCAGCATGCGGCCTTGCCAGAGTCTTGCCATTTAGCCGTGTTAGTGGACATGTAATGATGTCTTAAGTTTTTATGTCTGTAGTTCCCCGAGGGCTGATGGGTGGACATTTTGCTTCACAGCCAGCTTACTGTTTGTATATGTCCTTTGCTGTAAAATGTGTCATTGGATTTCCTTTGCCCAGTTTATAATTCATTTGTTAACATTTCTTGATTGAGTTTTCAGAGAACGTCTTTTAAATTTTTATTTTTATCTATTGTGTTTGTGCATGCGTACATGGGCATATATGCAGTGTTTGGTGGGGAAGGGGTCTTGTGTATCACAGCTAACATGTGGTAGTCATAGGACAAGAATGTGGGGTTGGCCCTCTCATTCCACCTTTCACTGGAGCTGGCTCATCAGAGAACTTTTAAAAACAAGTCCTGAGTGATTTATTGCATATGATTTGCATATATTTTTTCTAGTGTTTATTTTTACATACTCTTTTTTAGGGGCTTGGGTGGGCTTTGGTTAAAAGTACAGTCACACCCAGCTATATTTTTATATATTCTTAATAGTGTTTTTTTTTTGTTTTTGAGAGAGGAAGTTTGAAAAAGTATGATTTGTCCCTCTTCCCCCTTTTTAAAGACTTGTTTTGGGGATAAATGTCTAGAAATTTCTTTGAGTTATTATTACGAGGTTATGAAATTTTGCCTTTATAGTTTCTTCAGGAACTTTCATAGTTTTACAGCTTACTACTTGGTATAAATAAATGATTTACTTTGGTTTTAATGCTGACATAAGATCAAGGTTCCTTTTTCCTTAGTCAGTGTCTGAGGACTATTTTGCTGTTTGTTGAGAATGTAGTTTTTCTCTTGATTTGCCTTTGAATCTGATTTTCGTTGTTGTTACTGTGACAAAATGCCTGCGTAAAGCAATGTAAGGACAAGAAGGTTTACTTGGCTCTTTGAGAGGATGCAGCGCCCTGTGGTGCAGAAGGCTTGGGGCACTGCAGAGTCTCACCTCCTCACCTGGGATAGCCGTTGGAAGACTGTGAATGCCCATTCTCATCTGACTTGTGAAGGAATCTGTCTGGATTGCTGCATCCTCTGTCCTTTTCTCACCCTTGGCATATTAAGAGCGGCTTGGTTTCTGATACTTAAATATTTAGTTGAGTCTCTTCTGTGCTGTGAGTTGATTTGTCTTTCTTCTAACCCCCTTTGTCTAAGCTAAAACGAGGATTTGAGAACATGGGGAGATCTAGAAAGGAGAGGGTATGGACGAGCCCTTCATTCTGTAAGGACCTTTAAAAGTCGTAGAGTATTATTATCCACACAGCTGGTGAAAACAAATACAGACCAGTGGATTCCTAGTAGAAGCAGCTCCGTGGTCTAGACATTAACCAATTTATTTTAGGTTATTATCTATCAGTAGAAAGCCATTAAAAATTAGTATGGAGGGAATTTTATGTAGTTGATCAATAGTCTCTTGAATTCAATCTCAGGAGGCCATGTTAATAGAGTCACAGCAGGGTATAAGAACAGACAGCTAGAAAGGCCTAATATAAGGTAATTAAGAGTAACTCACTTGGCATTTAAATGATAGAAAATGAGAGTAAAACATACAGATGGAAGGTGGCTTTCCATGCTGCACTGTCTTTAGAGATATCACATGGTAATTAGTTGCTTCCCATTGTTTGCTATGCTTTTGTTATTTAAGATTAATTGTAGGAACATTTTTGGAACACAGGTCACCTTCATGTGGCAAGTGCCTTACATGTGACATGTTGACAAGAATCCTCTGAGGCTGGCTTGATGAGTGGGGAGCAAGTGACATAAAAGAGATCAGTGTATGGGATTACCGTTCACATAGTCCGACTTCCCCAGCTGATAACTGATGGTAGAATGCTGGCCTAGTGTGCTGGCTAGATTGTGTCATTTGAAACAAGCTCGAGTCATTTGGGAAAAGGGACTCTCAATTGAGAAGATGTCACTGCATAAGGTTCACATATAGGAAAGCCTCTCAGGAATTTCCTTGATAAATGATTGACGTGGGAGGTCCTAGCCCATTATGTGTGGTGCCACCCTGTGCCGGTGGTCCAGAGTTGTGTAAGAAAAGCTGAGAAAACCATGAGGAGAAGCCAGTAATTAGCACTCTGCCGTGGCTTCTCCTTCAGTTCTTGCCCTGACTTCTTGAGAAGTGTACGATGGAATAAACCCTTTCCTCCCCAAGTAGCTGCTGTTCTGGTGTTTATCATAGCAATAGAGACCTCACCTAAGACACTTTCCATGTACAAGGCTGGGTTTGATACCCAGCACAAGAAATGAACTAACAAACCTCCATGAAAAAATCCAAACCACACAGAACCTTCTGGAAAATCTGCTGCTGTTGAATTGAGTTAAATTCTGATAGAGAGGAAATTGTAAAGAACACATTAAATATTAAATATTAATTGTGCATTAAAATATAGATGAGGTGTATTGTTACTATTGTATGTCAAAGCTGGGAAGAATAAGTGTTGGATTTAATGATTATTCATTTTGGACCAGACCAGGGTGGGGAGGAAAGCCTGTTTTAAGGTTTATTATTCTGAGAGCATTTGTTCTGCCAGTTTGTCCCATGTGTGCTTGAGGTGCATCATCAAAAGCACCTTTTCAGTGGCACTGGCTGAAGTGAGTCTCATTAATCCAGTGCCAGGGGATCAAATCCAAAGGAAGACTTAGCTAGGACTAGGTTCAGGAAGAGGAATTTGCTTATTTCCATAGGAACAACTTAGAGCCCTGATGGGGTTAACCTCTTGGCCCCTCCAGATGGTCTGATAGAGAGGATCCTTGTTCGGGTTTAGGAGAGATGGGTCCTCCTCTGCATCCTTTTCTCTCTCTCCCAGTTAATGGCAAGTCAGAGATTTATACTTGTAAGAGAGTAGGGCCCTGCAGGAATTGAGGAATGGTGCTAACATCCTGTGCAGACGGATATTTGTGCCTGGAGGCTCATGTTTATACAATCTTTCTTTGTGAATCTCCAGGCAGCAGCCAACACAGAACCATCCCAGACAACTTGTGTGGTATTTTTCCCTTAGAGGAACACAATGTTGGCTAGCACAGAAAAGATATTTTCACTGTGTCCACACAGAACAAATGACTGTTAAGAGTTGTTGGCCAAGGGCATACCATAGTGTTTGGAGGTAAAACTCTTAAAAGTGATCAAAATTTAAAGACGATTAGAATTAATTATAATTAATTTTGGGACAGGGTCTTATTCAGTAATTCAGACTGACTTTGAAATCAATATCTAGTCCAGACTAGCTTTGAGCTCACAGCTATTCTCTTGCCTCAGCCTTTCAAATGCTGGGATTGAAGACATGAACCTGAAATATTCTTCACGTAAGCCTAAATATTGCTTTTAGATAGGAATCGTGTAAAGACTGGTGAGTAGTTTTGTTTACACAACAGTTGATTATGGAAAGCATTTGAGTGTGAAGCTGGTTGTTTGGAGCATGCTTTGTGGTATTTTAGGATGCAGTCTCCATGGTTCTTTGTGAAGATGCCTCCCAGTTCACTGTTTGTTTGCAGCATTTATGCTTTGTGCAGATTTATAAATGGACAGCTTGATTCTGTTTCTGCTGAAGTCATGGATGACTACTGGGGGATTGCTTCTTTGCAGAACTCTGAACGTCAAAGAAGCCTAGCAATTGCAATGGAAATAGCTAGAGAGGAGCCTGAGATGGGAATTCTGCTTCTGTGGCCTTATTTGGCTTTCCAGGACTCTGGGTTAGTAACCTGCCCCATCACTCATTTTCCACATCATCACCAGAATTTCCGAACGAAAGTATGTCTAGCTGTGTTCATTTCTAAGGCTTCTCACAGTTCACAGGTCATGTACATGGTTTCAAATCCTGTGGTGGCAACCTTCCCAGTCTGGGCAGCCATTGTATGTCACCTTGGTGCCTCTGAAGTTCTGCCCCATTCTCAGTTCAGGGACTTGTGCTATCCTTTGTCTGGGCACCTCAGGCCCTGTACAGAAACTTGTGCCTCAGCGTTTGGCAGCGCAGTACTGACTGGGTGCTGAAGTAGCCGTTCGAGGTACTGCAACTTCAAGGCAGGAGCTGGGAGACCTTTTCTGCTACTCAGAAATTGTGTGGTTATATCAATTTGTTTTTTTAAATGCTTTTTATATTATCTTTGACATGCAAATATTAGTTAAATACTTGTCTTTTTAGTAATAAGCATCAAATTAACAACTACAGTATGCGCATTCTGTGTCAAATTATTTGATCATCTGTAGGTTAGCTTTGATTTTCCAGCACTTGCAGGCCGGGGATGGCAGCACTCTTCACTTGTCGTTCAGGAACTGGGGCTGGCAGGACAGGAAGGGCATTCTGCACACAGCCCTGTCGGGGTGTGCTGGGACGAGAATCTTAGTTGGAATCTGGGTGTGTGGTCCAGCTCAGCAGAACACTTTGCTGCACTGTTGCTTTGCTCTTCCTGTGTGACAGGACTTGCCTCACAGCAGGAGGCCTTGGTGGCTGACTTGTTTGTTAGAGTGCAGCAGTTTGGAAACCTTGAGGAATGGTGTGTGTGTGCGCGCGTGCGTGTGCGTGTGTGTGTGTGCGTGCGTGTGCATGTGCGTGTGTGTTTGTGAAGATAAAAGTGGAAATAGAATTGTTTCTGTTAGCATCCGCTTGGATTTTGTTCATAGCCATCGACAGGTCTGTTCATTGAGCTAAAGTGGAGTGATTCTGACTTTCCTTGAATGTCTGGTTCTGCTCATGATCTTTAGGAATTCTGATGCTACGGGCATAAGCAGTGTTGGGATGCTTGGTTCAGGGGTATTTATGCAGAAACAAAGGAAAACCATGTCTTATTATGTCAGATGAGTTGCTCTAAAGTAGGCATAGCTTTTAATACATAAAATGCCAGGGATACGGAGTGGAGCTAAGAATGCATTTAATTCTCTGATTGTGAGATAAATAGTGGCAACCAAGTTTAGACTGTCGACCCCAACTTGACCCTTACCTAACCTCTGCCTGGCTTGTAAACCAGGAAGAAGCCTGTGTAACTAGCTTGTGTTAGCATGCTGTTGATGTTTAACCATCCTTTCCCTGTGCCCTGCCTAGCTGGCCTCTCTCCAGGGATCCCTGGCACTCTCCTACCCTCTATTGGATCACTTGTTTCCTGCCTACAGAAGACACCATTAAAGCACATTGTGATTTCAAAGGCTAAGACTCATAAATGGATATGTAACAGAAAAAGACCCAATCAGGAACTAGGTGCTAGTGCTGCTTCTGTGTTTGAAACGACATTTTGCCAAGCATCCTGAGCACTTTTAACTGTTCTTCAGTACCTGCAGTGAAGCTTGTGTGTGACGAGCGGGAACAGGTATCTGTTTGCACAGGGCTTGAGTTGTATAAATTAAATGTCTGTTGGGCAACTGTTTAGGGGTGGTGGTTCCACCAAGTCTAGAGAGGGACTCTGGCTGCCAGTATCCCTAGAGTGAGGACACAGTAGGAACTCCAGCCTGGATGTCTGCAAGACCAGGAACAGGACTAGGACCAGGGCTGGAAGGGCCGCTCTGAACTTCTTGCCCATTTACTTGAAATTCCTTGGCCATCCCTGACTTGAGGATCAAATGTAGTACTTGAGTGGGCATGTAGCCAGCCCAAATAAAATCTTATTTCTATTACAAAAGGAGAGGGGAAGCCAGACTTGAAATGTTGACTCTCTGCCATCATACACAAACTTATTTTTAAGCCATGACTCTGCCCAACAATCTTTCCAAAATTTAGAGGGAACTAATGTTATTTAGGGAATTAAATTATTTTTCCGTTCCACCCCCTTTCTTTCTTTTTTTTCGACAGAGTCTCTATGTAGACCAGGCTGGCCTATAAATCACAGAGACCTGCCTGCCTCTGCTTCCTAAAGTGCCAGGATTAAAGGTGTGTACCCCTTTACCCAATGATTTAGGGAAATTTTAAAAAAAACAAAACAAAACATTTTAACTTCGGGAAGTTCCCCCCAGCTAATTTCTGTCCTTTTAAAAAAAATGTTAATGCACATTTATTAGTCACTAATCAATTCTTGATTAAAATGGTATTGGTGAGCTAGACTTAGAGTAAAATGGATATGAGGTGTGACACAGGTTCCATCATGTTTGGAGAGCAAAGGTGCATATAGAAGTGTTCCTGCTGGGCCTCCTGTAGTAAATGCGCCCCCGCTCCCTGCACTGCAGCAGGCGTGTGCACAGCTCTGGCACCATTGATCAGCACCGTCGTCTGTATGGCCTCTAGAATTTCTGCCTGGTAAGTCCTCTGGAAGGAAAGGTCTGCCTGTCCCCCTAACCCGAGGAGTCTGCTGGGCCTCCAGCTTTCTCTCTTCCTCTCTCAGCCCTTTTCGCTGTGGTGCTGTCTTTCACTAGGTTGCTTCCTTGCCACTTGTCCTGTGGGCTGGTGCTTGCTGTCACAGTGTTCTCTGACCTCTGTTTAGTGCATCTCAGAGAGGAAACAGAGGGTTTGTCTGAGTGAATGAGCTAGTCCATGAGGAGCCCTCCAGGCCATGCTTGCCTCGACTCAGGAAGCATGTTTTCTTCACACTGTGCTGTAATTAAGTCAGTGCTGTTTGCTTTGGTACAGCCCTGGCATTGCTACACTTGATCACAGTGGTTCTTGGCAGTTCTCATATGTATAGTGCACATGTGTATAATGTGTATAATAATTAGCATGTGTATAATGAATAAGTGGATGAGCAGGGAGAGGAGAAAGACTGTGACTTTCTTTTTTTTTTTTTTCTTTTTTATTTTTTTTTCTTGAGATAGGGTTTCTCTGTAGCTTTGGAGCCTGTTCTGGAACTAGCTGTTGTAGAGACCAGGCTGGTCTCGAACTCACAGAGATCCGCCTGCCTCTGCCCCCCAAGTGCTGGGATTAAAGGCGTGCGCCACCACTGCCCCGCTAAGACTGTAATTTTCTTTTTTTTCTTTTTTTTTTTTTTTTTTTTTCTTGAGATAGGGTTTCTCTGTAGCTTTGGAGCCTGTTCTGGAACTAGCTGTTGTAGAGACCAGGCTGGTCTCGAACTCACAGAGATCCGCCTGCCTCTGCCCCCCAAGTGCTGGGATTAAAGGCGTGCGCCACCACCGCCCGGCTAAAGCGTCAGTTTTTTTTTTTTTTTTACTGTGCTTGTTACACAGAAGGAGCCTGAACCTCATGCATACTGCCTGGCACACTTTGGTGTGGTGACTGGGAGACTGCTCCAGATTGTTTATCGAATACTTGATTCTTGCTGGCTTCTGTGTTCTGGAGCTGCAAAGTAGAAAGGAGTAAGCTCTGCTTTAATTTTTCCCAGAATCGGGGTGGGGATACCCATGCACACCTTATCCTCAGCATTTAAGTGATCGATCAAGAGTTTGGGCAAAGGAGGTCGTTAGGCCTTGTGTCCTTCTTAAAAACATTACATTCCCTTTCTGGCAGGTAAGCGCTGATCCTTTAGCCTGTTCTCTCTGAACAATAGGCATGGCTGTAAGACCCCTTGGGAGGCGATGCTGAGGTCTTACAGCAGGCATAGTGTGCTGGCTCTAGGCTGCTTTTCATGTTGACATCAGCATTAGGGGGATTGTGTGGCGTAGGCTACCACCGCATCACCATATATTCCAAGGTGGAAGGAGCAAAGGATGGATTCTGAGCCATCCTTTTATGCCATCTTTCCTAAGACATGCTTATTTTTATCAGCCAGAGCTAAGTATTGACTCATGTAGCTTCAAGGGAAGCTCGAACAGGTTGTTACAAGTCATGTGTCTTGCTTCCTGTAGATGAGCTGATAGTTCACTTGGCAACTAAAGGAAGTGGAGCAGGGGTACTGGGTAAACAGTGAGTAGCCTCAGACACACTGCTCACTAAATGTTGGTGAATGAGTGTGCGATGAGCGAGCAAACTCGTCACGGTAGAGTCCAGGCATTTGGTGCCAGTGCTGTGTTATGGTCTAAGGGTTTTGCTTTTGTTTGATTTTTCACTGCTGGGAATCAAACTGTAAATTTTCACTAATTAGCTACATATTCAGTCTTCTCCTTATGACATGGGATTTGCTTGTGGCTCAGCTTCATCTGAAATCTAAGCTCTTCCTGTTTCAGCCTCTCCTGTGCTGGGATTACATGTGTGTGCTACTACATTTGACACTCCATGGTTTTTGAGTCTTGAAATTAGGGTGCTCTCTTAGGTACCTGAAAAACAAAATAGCTGGAATTGTTCTGTCCTCTGAATCATATCCATAGATTAGGCCAGACTTACAGGTTGAGAGACAATGAACTTCTTAATGTGCACACATACTTCTGATATTTTTTTGTTTTCATCACTGACTGGTCAAATTTATCTAAATAGTTTTACTGAGTTACTGTTATTTTGGTTTCTAGGAGTCAATGTATAATTTATCTTCTGTATTTATGGATATTTTTTCAGAGATGTGTTTTTCTTTTCTCACCTTTGTTCTGTAAGGACTTTAGGACTTTGCTAACTTGTATATTGAAGTCAGTATACTTGTACTATTGGAAAACAGTGTTGAGATCAAGAGCTTGATGAAACGGTTGATACAGGTCTGCAATCCTAGCATTTGATGGGTAAAGCAGGGACATGGTGAATTCTCAGACAATCTGGGCTACACAGGGAGAGCCAGTCTCTTTGGGTCTCTTTAAATAAGATTTAAAAAAGTTATTCTCAGGACTTTTAAGGCTTTGAAGGCCATAATTACTTAGCAGATGTGTAATAGGAAATTCATGGTTCTTCACATCTTCTCACCTCTGAATAGAGGTCACGAGAAAACTGTCTTCATTGTGTGAGAGACTGTTTTGGTCAGGATAGCCCTGTGAACTTGTACTCTGGAGAGAACATTTCCTGTGAGGCAACCTAAATAAGTTTTTGTTGGCATACTTTCGGGGTATCCATGTGTCTTGCACAGCACTGAGATCTACTCATGACTTCATTCTGTTGTGCTGAGCAATCGGAAATGAGTTTCCCCAAAGCACCCTCAAGTGAAGAAAGGCCCCTTGTGTCTGTGATGTGAAGGGCATTCCAGGACCCCTCCACTGCAGGATGGCTGTCTTCCCAGCTGCCTCCTTGCCTTGTGGAGGACACCAGTTGCAAAGAGAAGGCTTTGTCTGTTGTATATAAAACCAATGTTGTTTAGGCTTTGCTCAAGCAACTTCAGTTGCTTAAGAGCCCGGCGAGACATTCTTCACCAGTTAATAATTTAAATGAAGGTCAAATTTAGAACCCAACTTACATTAGTTTAAAAATAGCCATTGCCCTTTAGAAAGCTGATAATGGCACATTGGGGGCCTGAGGATCTAGTAGATAAATTCAGTTACATAGGTCTCTGTAGACTTTCAAAGGCAGTGAGCACTTGAGACGGTATGAACCCCCATGGAAGCCATCCATCTTAGGACTTGGGACCCAATATCTGGCATGTACATTTTTTTTTAGTTCATTAGAGAATAGAATCTGATTTTTGCATAGTAATTTTATTGGCTATTTTATAGATTGCTGAGGAAGTGTTAGAGAACATAGGGGAACTGAAGGTTAATTTCATGTTGATGCAGTCACTGCACAGCTATGCTTTGTGCTTTATTTAGAAAAGTCAGAATTTTCCTTAGGTAACAGTGTAAACTTCATCAACACAGAGATGGAATAGAAGAGAAATAGAAGTTCTTTCCTGAGGCTGGAAGTCAGCTACCAGGTCCTGTAACTTAACATGATACATTTGTGCAAGTGTATAGATACAGATGGTTCTCTCAGGCCTCATTTGTTGCATGTTTATGTGCCTAACATACAATGTGTATAAAAAGTTGGGCTTGAGTGCTTTTTAATTATCAGATAAATAAACATACTTTGCTCTTGCATTGATATATTTGAATTATTGCTTTAAATTTTATGTGGAACTGGAAAAAATGGATAAGCTTAAAGCAGATATTTGAATTAATTTTACTTCCGGAAAAAAAAATCCTACAACCTGAAGTCAGTATTTTTTTCACATGATTTAAAAATGTAAAACATTGGGCTGGAGATTTGTTCCAGTGGTTAAGAGCACTAGGTGCTCTTCCAGAGGATACAGGTTCAATTCCCAGCACCCACATGGAGGCTTACAATTGACTGTAACTCAATTTCCAGAGCTCTGTGCCACTCTCTTCTGGCCTTCATGGGCACCAGACATGCGTTTGTGCACAGACATACATGAAGCAAAACACATACAAAGAAAACAAAATGGGGAAAAAATAAAAACACATTTTAAAAATTTTATTTGTGTATAATAGTATTGTCTGTGTGGCATGGCATGTGCAGGCAGGTACTATGGAGGTCAAAGGAGCTGCTGAAACTCCTGCTGCACTAGGCTGTGGCATGCCTGTTGGGAATGGAAGTCAGGTTCTCTCCAAGAGAAGCAGTGCTCCTGACTACTCTCCAGTATGCTCCCTCCATGTTTGTTTTTAATATAGAAAAACTTCCATTAGTTTCTGGATACCGTTTTTGTTGTAGTCATAATGAATGTCATCGTTCAGCTTTGTTGAATAGTTCCCTTGAGGCTGACATCTTTTAATAATGCTTGTGTTTGACATTATGCCTTTTTGATATTTTCAGCCACAGTAAGCCATATATTATTTTGCAACTCTACTGCATCTATAATGTTATTTTCTTTACATCAGAACAAGTATCTTTTGAAAAGAAAAATATGGTGTGGTTTTAAGTGCATTTTATTTGTAAGAGGAAATATTGTTCACGTTGTTACAGTAATTGGTTTGTGTCTGACATATGGCTACTTTGAATATTTTTGGATTACATAACTTTGTCCTTAGGATAACTTCAAGATCACCATGCTGTACTAAGTACAGTTGACTTGTCTTACAATGATACTGTCTGAAACAAGGCTGAAGGTGTCTGCAATTTTCTTATTTGTTGTGTATCTGTTTAGACACTAAGTACTTGCTTGCAATAACCACTTTTCATTCATAAGTTAATACCAAATCTGTAAAAAGTAGTTTCTTTAAAAAGGTGGCCATCAGTATTAGCTACCCAATGACAACTTATGCATCTTATAGGGAACATTTTCAGTTAATGGCTCAATAGGAGTGGAGGTGTTTATTTCTAATACAGAGGAATTAGCTTGTATAACTTATTATTTTTAATATCTCATTTTTTTAGGTTAGTTACTGCTAGTATTAAACCCCCTGCTTACTCCTCTGAATCTAATCTCCCTTTGAGTAGGTAGAACATACATGTTTAAAACCTAAAGGAAACCAAATCTACTTATTGGTGTATTTCTGACTGTTGGAAAGGAGGTGTCAGTTACTAATTGGTTCTCAGCAGTCAGTCTTGCTTCTGTTTCCCAGTGACACCTTCATTACAATGGACACTTTCACAGAAGTGACTGCGCCTCTTGAAAACTGAGCTGTCTTTGGGTGCTCTCTAAAATTTGAGTGACATTTGGAGGCAACCGTCTTGAGCTTTGTTTTGGTTTGGCTTTTTCCTTGAGCCCTCCTGTATATGAAGCACCATCCTAAGATCTGGGAATGTAGTGTTTCTCCAAATAATCTCACAGAATGTGTGGGTCAGTGGACGATAAGAAACAGATAGGGCCACCATGTGAAAGTTGCTGCCTGTAGCAGGAAGCAGGGAGGTTGGGGTTTCTTGGTAGTGTTGAAGCAACCTGATGATAGGTTGATTTTTTTTTTCAGTCACACTAGGGCTGAACCCAAGGCCTCACACATGCTGAGCATGCTCTCACTGCTGAGCTATAGCCTTAGCTCCTGATGCTTATTAAACCAAATTAAGAAATAAGCTAGATGAGCAAGAGCCTTGTAGACTACATTTCCAGAAAATTGTACATGAATGAAATTTTGAATGATGAGCATTTGCTTAGTGTTCTCACTGAGTATGTATTTGGGCTAGTGCCTCAGAATTTGGAAGATTTGCTCGATTGTCCTACAGGCTTTTGGATCCTGTCAATAATTTGAGATTTGGTATTAGATGTAAAGAGGAGCCTTGAATGGCTTTAGGTAAGTACCTAAAACAAAGTGACAGGAAGATCAGCGATGGCCCTTTACTGGTGTTTGCTCTGAGACATTAAGGAATTGGTTACCCCGCCTTCCATCCTCCGCCAGCCCCCAAGCGTAGCTTTTCCTTTACCATTTTGGTGCATTTTAGCACTCTTCCCTAACTAGAGCTTGGGTGGGAGGAGGCCTAGTAGTATTGTCTTATTCTCCATTGCATGCCCTTAACCTTGAACAGTACTTGATGTGGAGAGGGTGCTCCTGAGCTTGTGTGGAGACCTCACTTCTGTCTCTACCCTGAGGAAAAGAAGAAAGGACCGACTATGTTCTCAGGCATTTCCCTGGTGTTTGCTGCAGACCCCTGTCTGTCAGCACATTCTGAGAAGAACCAACAGAGCTAGCATAGGCCCGGCCTCTCACTCTTGACAACAAGGTCTTTGGACCTCCGGGAAGTACTGGCCACCATACTCAGGGCTGAAGTGTAAAGAAGTAGTGTGTTAGCGTAGATTTTCCTGTTAGCAGCCTGGCGTCAGGGCTGCAGAAAGGGTTTGGCAAAGGCAGCGAGTGTGGATCCCCTGAAGTTTCAAGGGGGGTGAGGCAAGAGAGAATGTGTTAACATAATGTTGGTTTTATTAGTTTAGGAGTTTTAAATTTCAGTATAACTATGTTTTCCCAGCAGTATAAAAGATCATCTGATGATTTATGAGGGGGAGTGGGGAGTTGTTTGCAGGCCACATTCTTAGTGTGTTCCTCTTATTTACCATCTATCATTGGGAGCCCTTGACAGAGCTGTTGAGTTGTATGGCCATTGTTGAGATGGGCAGGCCTTATCCTTGGGTGTGGATTGTGCTCATACAAACTCCAAGTATAAAATCTTTCTATTTTGTAGACTTGCAAACTGTGTCGGGGCGTTCCAGCATTATCTCTTTGCTGCTCTAGAAGTTCTGAAGGGCAGTCTTCTGAGTGGAGCATGTAAGGAACCAAACTAGTGTTAGTGTGGTGACCTGGAGCTGGGTCATTGCTGAGCTGTGCTGTTTTGCAACTTGTGGCTCCTGAGTTCCTAAACTGACTGTCTGTTCTGTCAGTGGGTCCAGGACAGGCTTCCTGGACACCCGAGGGAGGCTTCCTACTCATTTTGTTTTCTCCTTAGGTTTTTTACACACATGGGTTTTGTTTGTCCTGTTGGATTTCTCTTTTCCCCTCTAAGGTGTGCATCCACTGTACTTCTTCCTTCGGCCTCTCTGAAATGTCTCATTGGGGAGATGCTGGACTTGATCTCATGCTATGTTTGCCATTTGTTGCTTTTGGTGCCTTAGCAAGACTAGTAAGATAATTGAATGTGTCACTGCTAGGGCGACCAAAGGCATGGATTTACATCTCCCACTCGGGAAATGTGCTCTGACAAGGTGTCACAGTGGAAGCAGTTCTTAACATGAACAGTTGGATTGTTGCTCACAGGGCAGAGCAGCAAAAGTCTGACGGAAAGTTGAAACAATTGTATTCAAACTGATTAGGATACAGTTACAATGTATATGTACTTGGAAACATGGTCAAATGTTTTAAGTGGAATGCTGTTAATTCAGCAAATGCTTTCTTTCGTCTCTGGTGTATGTAGATTCTTGTTAGTTACTCTTTAAGGTAAAGAACTTTGCACTCTAGATAACTGGTGGTATTGACTGAAGAAAGCCCCTGTTTAATATTTAAACAGGCGTTCTCTGATTCAATGATTTGCATAGCATGGACCATCTAAAAAGCAGATCTCTCCTGGCTGGCAGCTTCCATATGCTCCTCTCCAATTTGGAGTCCTTTAGCTTTTTCTTTTCTTTTTTTTTTTCTTTTTTCTTTTTTTGCCATCCTGTGCTAACTGGTCCAGTGTTGACTTGATGTCACTTGTAATGACAGTGGCTCTTGTCTGGTTCTTGATAGTAGGTTTTCAGTCCTTTACTACTGATTTTTGCTCTTGTAGATTTTTATAGAATTTCTCTTCATCAGATTGAGGAAGTTCCCTTTGATTGTTGTTGGTGAGAGTTTGTTTTAATTGAGAATGTGTATATTCACTCATATGCATACGTGTCTTCTCTCTCTCTGTGTGTGTGTGTGTGTGTGTGTGTGTGTGTGTGTTTGTTTGGAGGCAGAGGCAATGTCGAGTGCCTTTCTTGCTGTTCTCCATCTTACTTTTGAGAAAAAGTGAGTTTGAAACTCAGTGTTGGGTAGTTACATGCACATGCTACCACACCTAGTTTATATTGTGGGTGCTGGGGATATGAACTCCGGTCCTCGTACTCATACAGCCAGCACTTTACCTGCTGAGCCTTCAACCTAGCTCCAATTTTTAACTGTATAATCCTAAAAAAAGGGGGTTGTCTATGTGCCTACCCCCCAAGTATGTGTGTGTGTGTGCACCTGCACTGTATTATGTCTTCATCTTGCTTTGGGATTGGGTGAAATTGAATTCATAGGGAGACTTGGAAGTGTTTTTTCTAGAAGTTTGTGAAATATTGGTTTGTTTCTTTTTTAACTGTGTAATGGAATTCTTCAATAAAGCCATCTGGGCCTGGGATTTTTCTGTGTGAAAAGATTTTTAATTACTAATTCAGTTTCTTTTTATAGACCTATTCATTTTCTCTTCTTGAACCAGTAATGATTGCTTCTTTATACCTTTCTCTGTGGGTTTGATTTCATTCCACTTGCCTCATTTGGTGGCTGCATGGCCTGCATGAGACTTGTCCCCTCTGAAATCCCAGTGGAACACCATCTCCTTGGTAAGGTGGAAAGCAGTCTAATCCTGCTGTTGAGAGGCAGGGCCTTTGAAAGCCAATTAGGATTAGAAAAGGCTGTTGTGGAGCCGGCTTATAGGCTAGGGAGAAGCAGGGCATTCCATGCCCTCCACAGCCACACTAGTGTCAGCCCCACTAGCCTCATGGACCGCCTGCTCACCCTCCTTCCAGTCTGTGTGACTGGTGATGGGAGAGGCTCCCGCAAGGACTCAGGGCCTTTGTAACCTTTCTGTTGGGACAGCAGTCGATGTTCTTCTTCCCTGACTTACTTGGGTGATGGGTGGGGTTCTGTTTTGCTTCGTTGTAATTTTTCCTCCCCTAGATGCCTTGATCTGTGTGTTCTACTTTGCTGTTGGTGAACTGCCCTATAGCTGTCAGGTCAGAATGGCTGAGGGCTTGGACACAGTCCCCCATGTTTTATCTTAACGTTTGGTCTGGTGGTTGTATCAGTTAAAGTGGACGCTGAGGTCTTGAGTTACAGGTAAATTGTCTCCCTCCTTTGAGATCCCCTGCTGTAGTTGCATTCCTTTGGAGTTAAGTCCGCATCTGTAGTTGTTACATCTCCCTGGTGAACTGACCCTGCCATCATTATGTCTTTCCTCCTTGTTGTCTAGTTTTCCCCCTTAGACTCTGTTTTGTCTAATAGCAGTGTAAGAGCCCATACTCTGTGCCTACTGTCTTTCTGTTGGTTCCAGTGTTGCTTGTGACACTTAGGGCCCAATGCCTGCTGAGCCCTACTGAATTCTTGAGCTAGCTATATCCAGCTGGCAATCTCTGGTCTGTACTTCCGGCTTCTTTTCTTTTGATATTGTTATTTAATGTAACAATTTAGAATGCCATAAATGAAGTCATCTAGTGTATAATGAGACTGCCTTCTTCCTCTTACCTTGCCAGTGAGATTCATCCAAGTGATTTTGTGTATCAATACTGTTTGTTTCGTTTTATTGCTGGGCCTATTGTGAATGTACAGTTTGGATAGTTACCACTGAAGGACACTTGGGTTAGCTCCAATTTGGGGTGCTTATGACTGCCATAAACATTCAGGCAAGGCTTCCCCCCCCCAACTTTTCTCATGGCTCTGGGGTTTGAACCCTGGGCCTTGTCCATTCTAGGCAAGTGCTTGTTCTTTGAGCTTATTGACACCCACAGCCCTCTTGCTTTTGTTTCTCTAAGGAGATCTGCAGATGTGTGGTTTTGAGTTCTGTATTACAGAAAACTGCCAAGCTGTTTTTAGGGGTGGCCATGCCAAATGGTTCGTGAATCCCCACTATGTTTGAGAGCTCCCGACTGGTCATGCCCCATGTGCCCTGTGCTGTGTGCACCTACTGTGTTTGAGAGTCCCTGTTGCCTTCATTTAACCATCCTAGTAGGTACAGAACGGTGCCACCCCTTGGTTTTAATTTATATTTCTCAATGACTTGTGATTTTGAAGGTTTTTCATATATTTTTCAACATTCTTTTGTGTTTGGTGAAACTTTCTTTTTAGGTTTTCTATGAAAAGTTTTTGAGAAATATTATTGAAGTTCCTGGGATGTAGTTTATTGAGAACAGAGGTCACTGCTGGGATTGTAATTGTCGTGTGGATTGGGATGGCAGGGCTGCTGATTGTGTGGTGCTGCACCTGGCCCTCTTGAGGATCATGTTTCTGTTGTCCTGTGAAATCTTGATACTGCTTTTATGAGGTAATAGTGAGTTAGCTTTCAGAATGGTTTGAGACTCATTGAAATGTCCTGAGGAACAGCCCAAGTGAAGTCCTCAAACTGTGAGACCCCTGGTGTGCTTCCCTGACCAGACCCTGCCACCCGCCTGAGGCTGTAGGTCTGTAGCTGCCCAAATGCTGTCTGAAGGGCAAGTAAATGTCACACAGCCTTATAAGTACTAGTGTCTTTGAGAAGCATGACTTTCATGTTTGGGGAATTTGTTAAGTTTCGGCACAACCTCTCTCCTCTGTGCTGCGGTGAGTAGACTCTGCCAGTTGGCACTTTCCTGGTAAGTTAGTTATTGAGAGTGCAAAAGGAAACTTGTTTCCCTGTTTAACCACAGCTTTTCAGTTCTCTGAAAGGTTGTATGCAAATTTTTGATGATATGATTTGGCAAATTTTGTTGAAAAGGTTTTTATGAGCTGGGTGTGGTAGTACACACCTTTAATCCCAGCACTCAGGACAGAGGCAGGTGAATGTCTCTGAGTTTAAGGAGGACATCCTAGTCTAAATTGTGGGACCATCTTTCAAAATAAAGAAAAGCCTTTTGAGCAATAGGGTACTTCCATACTCTTTAGAGTTTTCAACAAAAAGATCCTAAGTTATCAGTCTGTTTCTCAAAATTTTGTTCTCATCTCAGCATGCAAACTGGGCCTGCAAGTCTTTCAGTGGTAATAGAAAAGTGTTGGCCCCTATTACATTATCATTAGCCTAGATTTAGTTATGAGATCTTAGGACCATAATCTGCTTTGGGGGAATCCTTTTGTCCTGTTTACTTGGATCCCTAAATTTCTTCATAATGAATGACAGAACCTATTTTCGGAAGATTTTTGCTTAAAAGGAGTAGAAATGAAAATGTCAATCACCACAATGACAGCATGAGGTATGCCCACCTGACACTGGGGATCTGCTTCCTCCTCTCTTCACAATAGAATAATTCCCAGGACTAAAAAGAAAGTTCTTATTTATGCCTATATTTGTGTGTACATGTATATATGCCTTATGTGTATGTGCGCCTGTGCAGGCTTGAAGAGGATGTCAGATCCCCAAGAGTTGGTGTTAATAGGCACTTGTGAGCTGGACATGGGTGCGGGGGATTGAACTTGGGTCCTCTGGAAGAGTAGCAATGCTCTTGACTACTGAGTTACATTTCCAGCCTCCAGGAATCTCTCTCTTTAAGGAAAAAAAAAATCAACAATAGAAACAAAACAACAGTTATTTGTGCTCTGTTTGTTTTGAATAAAAATATTCATATAGGTGTCATAGGTATAGCTCAGTGGTACATAAACATAACAGTCTTAGCATGATTGAAGCCTTGAATTTAGTCCATAATGCTAAATAAACAAACTAAAAATTTTGAGAAACACATTGTATAGACTTGTGTTGGGTGGTTAGCTCCCTGCTGTGAACATGCTGTGTGTCACTGAGCTAGTCTAAAGAATCTGCATTTTGGTGTTGAAGGTGAAAACCAACACACAGGAAATGCTGGATCATCTGCTTCACCACCAGACTAATTCATCATCCAGCTGCAACATTCTTATTTTACATAGGTGCTAGGATTTGAATTTTATTGAGATTAGCTATATGAAGTAGGTAGATCTGATGGCATTAAGATTAAGAAGCTCTTCATTAAAAAAAGAAAAAGGTAAGAGAGCTAAATCACAAACCATAATGGGAAGAGATATTTGCATGGCTCATAGCCACAGTTTATAACAACTGTGAAAGGATGGTGCTCCAGTAACTGCAGTGAGAAGTACAAAACTTGAATAAGCAGGCCACAGAAAGATGCTTGTTTGGCTTAGTCCAGAAACTTCTAAAGATGTCCTCGGAGTTATTTATTAGGGAAGTACAAATGACGCGCATGATGATATAACGTTATAGTCTTAACATGATAGCAAGTGGGATGGGCTACTCACCCAGGTGTGGAGGAAGTGAGACCGGCCCATTCATCCAGGTGTGGGCAGGTGAGACAGGCCGGGCATGCGGGTGTGAAGCTGGTGAACTTAACCATGCACATTGTTTCTGGAAGTAAAATTGGGCCAGTCTTTGACTTAGTAGTTGCGCTTCCAGGGGTACAGATCCAACAGCAAGCTGCTCGCATGTGCTCCAGGAGAATTTCCAGTTTCATGGCAGCATTTGTATGTTCATCAGTAGCACAGGGGGAATTTACTTTGGTGTTTTAGTTATGACTTGATGTGAATGTTTTTTGTTTGTTTTGTGTTTTTCTCCCCTCTTTTGCTATACCTGGCCAGTTCAGACATGGGCAGAAGCGGTCTGTGGTGCTGACAGTCTTAGTGGCCATCAGCTTTGGAGGTCACCAGGACCTGCTGAGGTGCCTGCAGTGCTATTGTTAATTGAGTGGCAGTTACATGGTGGATCACTGATGAAAACTCTTAAACAGATGCACTTAGCAGTTGTAGGCTCTCATATGCATTTTTAACTTTACAAATCATTTTGAAAAGTCTGTTAATCCTGTTTCCCTCTGTGCACATCACATCCTGAAACTCTAATGAGCCACTGCAGTCTTTCAGTCTTGTCTCTAACTGGTGTTTAGAACCTTCCTACCTTCAGGGATTGATGCATGCATTTGACTATTTTGGTTTTACTATTCCAGAGATCTTGGTGAACTTTGAACATTTTAACTTTGTATATTTTAAAAATCTGAAAAAAATTAATGGCTACTAAGCTGGGAATAAACTACCATGGTTTTATTAAATATAAAAGTCTGTTAGTATTTAGAAAATATTTTGAAGAACCAAAATAAAGCACCATTATATAATATAATAAGATCATATTATTAGTAAACTAGCCATTTTAGAGAAGGTACTTTTCTCCTGGACTAGCACAAATCTAACTAGAGTTAATATATTTCACTAGTAATAGTAATTAGGATTTTGCTGTGCTCATGCCTTCATGAGACACCCCGCCCCATTCCCTACACTTACCATGCTCATATCTTCTTGTTCTTCAGATAGCATGGTTCTGTGGGCTGTAGTGTTCTTGAGGGCATTCATTTCTCCTAACATATTTCATTGCTTACATTAAATAGCTAGAAAATGTTGATTTCCTCCACTTCTTATAAACAAGACTTCATGGTTGAACACACACCAGAAAATTTAAATTTTATTGCATACTTTTTTTCTCATGTAGGACAAAGTTGTAATTTATTATAAAATGATCTTGAAATTTTCAGCTATCGTGCCTCTGGCCTTCTTTCTCTGTCCATAATTTATGTCAATGTGATGAACTTTGTCTAAGTTTAGCTTTAGATGATGTAAGAATGTTAATTAGAAAGAGGAGATCCAGACTAATACATACATTTGATAAGACTAGATGATTTTATCCTAAGAACAGTGTGTGCAAAAATAAATTACAAAGCTATACAGCTAGAATATTTTCTGACAATTTGTTAATTTGGCTTTGGTGTTGAACCCATGTGTACATACTGAGAGTTGGCTAAGTTTTATTGTTTCTTGATCACACCAAGAAATTAGTTACAGGGGAGGGGGCATGGCACTTTGAAGAGCTGAGTCCATTGATTTGATAATGCAATTTTTAACAGTCTTGGGGGAGGAATATATTAAATTTATTAGTTGACAGTTTTATTTCCTTATTGCAATTTTTTTCAACATCTGAAGCTTTTTTTTTAAAGAACAGTAAGATCCAGGGTAAGTTTTTATACTGGAACACTCAGACTTCTGTCCTTGGGGTGAACATAGGGCTTGGTGTGGCTGTGTGAGGTTCTTGGGGTTTTGACAAAATGTCAGTACAGCCCTCGGCCCTTCTGAAGACCAGCGTGGTGCCACGACTCTTGGAGATGGGGCTCTTACCCTCAGCCTTGAGAATGCTACTTTGATCTGTCTGCTCGCCTGCAGTGCACACACTTTTGACTTGGGTACTTCTAGAGTCCGCACATCATCCATGACCACTCCCACAACCACAGCTGATTCATCCTCTCGGCCAGGAAGCTTCATCTTTCATTCAGGACAGGGATCAGCTGGTGGTTAGTGTCACTCATAATGTCAGGGTGAAACCTTGACTCACAGCCTCAAGTAGATGTCCTGATTCTGGGCTCCTTGCGCCCAACCTTTTGGTCCTTGTTGTGGGGACTGTCAACATCCATGATGGTGCCTGCTGCCCTGCCAGGTCCAGAAAGACAGAACTTCTCCAGAGTAGGCAGGAAAAGGGCTCTCTGGGAGACACACTTGAGATGCTACCTACACAGGATGCTTTGTTAGTAAAATATTTTAAAATTTGCAATGTATTCCAGTTTGGGGTGACTGTAAATATAGTAATTGTCAAAGGTACCTCATACAGAAAAATTTTAGGTAATTTTCTTTCTTTTCTTTTTTCTTTCTCATGACAGGATTTCTCTTTGTAGCCCTGGCTGTCCTGGAACTCCCTCTGTAGACCAGGCTGGCCCTGAACTCAGAGATCCACTTGCCTCTGCCTCCCTAGTGCTGGGATTAAAGGCATGCGCCATCACATCTGATAATTTTATTTATAATTTTTAGGTAATTTACTCATTGAGCCTAAAACACTAATGAGATTGTCACTAAAACACATTGAATTTATAAGATTTAAATTAACCTAAGACTTACAAGGATTAAAAGATACTGATACATATTTTAAATTTCCCTGTAATAATTATTTAACTGATACATTTACCAAAAATGTATTTTATTTTGCTTACTATTTTTTTTGAGATAAAAATCTTCTGTAGCTCAGGCCTCAAACTTGTTATGTAGTCTAACGTGACCTTAAACACCTACCCTCCTGCCTCTACTTCTCAAGTGCTAGGATTATAGGTCTGTATTATTATTGCTGACAATTTTTTTAAAAAAATTACATACTTTTACTTTATAAAATTTTTTACTTTTACTTTATGTGTATGTGTGTGCCGCATGGATGTATGTGTATCATGTGTGTTTCTGTGACTTGGAAAAGCCAAGGCCACAAAAGGATATCAAGTGCCCTGGAAATGGAGTTACAGGTGGTTGTGAGCCGCCGTGTAATTGCTAGGAACTGAACTTGGGTTCTCTATAAGAGCAGCCAATGTTCTTAACCACTGAGCCGTCTCGCAAGCCCC
Source organism: Dicrostonyx torquatus (assembly GCA_028555095.1). Classification (NCBI taxonomy): domain Eukaryota; kingdom Metazoa; phylum Chordata; class Mammalia; order Rodentia; family Cricetidae; genus Dicrostonyx; species Dicrostonyx torquatus. The sequence continues at coordinate 8,930,230 of JAQHUG010000043.1, forward strand.
AAGTTGAATACTTTAACTGTCTTTGCCTCTGATATTTCTACAAATGGTAGAAAACCATTTGTCTTATAGTTTACTATGTTTAGATGAAAGTGTGATACCTTAGTTGTCTTTTTTCTCCCTTAGATATTCTCCTGTGCTGCAGCATAGTGTTAGGCAGTGGAATGCTGTGAGGTGTGTCTGTTACGCAGGATTCGTGTTCTGCATATATGAGCATTAATGAACTGTTGAGTAAGGGCCGTGAGTATCATTTAATTACAGGATTGGTAGTTTGATGAAATGCATCTTTTATATTTTTATATACCAAAAATAAAGTAGCTTGAAATTGCATATGCCAAATATTTATTCCTTTTTGTTTTCTGTGGTAGTTACCTAAGTAACAGGAACAAGGGAGTTGTAAAGGCAGGGAAATGCCAGACTTTATTCCCTGGTAAGATACAGAGTAAAAATGTGACTTTCTAAAGCAGGGCTGTGCTGAGGAGACAGTGTCCTAGGACACATCTTATTTGAGTGATGCTGAAGTGGAGAGAGTTCACCTCTAGTGCCGATAAAATTTGCTGCTCCAGTGTAGTTTCGCTCCTGATTTAGCTGGAGACCCCAGCTTTCCAGTGTCAATATATGGAGCGTTCACTTGAACACTTGGCTTCCTTCTTGGTGAAGTACTATTGGAGACATGTCTGATTATTGTAGTATTCTGATTATTAGGAAGACAGGAACAAGCTTGGGGTGCTGGAGCACATCCTTAATTGCATTACAAGTGAATGAATCAAGGTCAGCCCCTGGTGTACACAATGAGTTCCATGTTAGCCTGGGCTGCATTTACCAAGAACTATTTCTTCAACTTCCTTCCCACTCCTATTTTCAGCTTTTTTTCTCTTCTGACCATTCACCATTCCGTTTATTTTATTATCTAGTTTTTCTCAACCTTTATTTTTTAAAATTATTTTATGTATTTGAGCATTTTGCCTACATATGTTTGTGTACCTGATATCTGTAGGAGTCAGAAGAAAGAGGCCATTGGATGCCCTCAGATGCCTTAGGTGTCATGAGCTGCCATGTGGGTGCTGGGAAATCAAATCTCGATTTGAGCAATAGGCACTCTTACTTAATGGATCAAATCCTGTGATAACTACATTTCTTCCTGTTTCATTAAAACAGAATAAGAAGATGAAATTATTTCATAAGCCGCCCACTGAGGTGTAATAGCTGCCTTCACCTTTTTAGTACTTCCCTTCTTAGACTGACCACGTCTCTCCTGTGTTAGGTAGTTGTAATCTTAGCCTGTATCTTCTTGTAAAGTAAGACTTTACATGAAGCAGTAGGTTGTTTACTGTCTATACTCTTTGTTACTTTTATTTCGGTTTTTTTTTTTCTCCATAGCCCATCATGGAATAGTGAAGTTGAATTACCTAGAAAATTCTAAATCATTGTCGACATCTCCTCCATTGGTTTTTTTTGGAGAAGGATTTGCATGGGGGAAGAGGTTTTTCATAAGCCAGAGGAGGTTTACACTAAAGAGAAAAACACAGGAGGGATCTGAGAGAGGGAAGAGCAGTGATTCGCATTGGTGTCCATGGGGTTCTTCCTGCATGGCGGTCCAGGTGCGGGCTGCTTTGACTCGATGCTGAGCTCCCCTTCATGTTTGTTCCCAGTGATCACGCTTGCTGTATTAGACTCCCCCTCTTTTATGATTGCCATTTTTCTGTGAATGGAGTTTAAAAACATGATCTTTATTTTCTTGCATTAGCTCTCCTTATGCATTCCTGAATTACTCATTTCCCCGTTGCTGGTTTCCGTGGGATGGTGTATATGTAATGTACATGGATTTATTTGTAGTTAAAGGTGGACCTAAAGGTTTAATTCCTTGTCAAGACTCCTCTCAGGGGAAACTTATTGGCTCTTGATTACAGAAGCACAGAGGTTAGGAGGCCAGCTGGGGTGCCAGCTGTGGGGTTACCTGCCTTTTAAATGCAACTGTCCCTTAAAGCTAAATTCACTTCCATGCCATATGAATGTTGTTCAGTTTCTCTAACCCCAAGGGTTCCTGTCATCCCACCAAGGGTTAAAACCATAGGAGTCTCTTCAGGACAGGGGCTCCCATAGATGTCACTGTCACCCAGTGCTGCTGTGTGTTCTGTCTGGTTCCTCTTAAGTTCTCCCAGGGAAATTGGTTTCCCTCCCATAAGGTTCATCCTCCCATAAGGGGTCATTTGTCTTAAGTCAGTACCCAGATACTCGGTTAGAGTTTTCTAACACAAGAGTTTCTAAGACAGTTCAGTTCAAGAGTATTAACCATCTGGTATATGTTTATTCGATGACTGGAATCTGCAAAACTATATATGATTCAAAATGGGTCTGGTTACTGGAGGAATCAACCATGAAGCTTTTAGTTGGATTGCTAATCATTCATGAGCAGTGATTTAGTGGCTCACACCAGGCTCGTAAAGCCTACATGATGAAGCCCCATCCTCTGTAAAAGTTTCTGGAAGGTGGTTTTCGGGGTGTTGAACAAATGAAGGTAGGTGTAGGGGGAGTGCTTCCTTCCTCTGTCCAGTACCCTGTCATCTCTTCCCTTTGGCTTTTTCTCACTTGTCCCCTTTGTAACAAGCTGATAATTGTGAATAATTACTTTCTAGAATTCTGTGAGCCATTCTAAGAAATTACTAAACCCTGAGAGGGGATTGTGGAATCCCAGTTTACTTAACACACCTGTCAGAAGTATAGAGAACTAGTCTCATGTTTGGCATCTGAAATGGGAGCAGTTATGGGAACATGGATTTGACTTAGGGCATCTAAGCTGATGCCAAATGCATAGTATGAGCATTGAATTCATTGTGGGATGGGTATTCAGTGGGCGTCAAAAATTGAGGAATTGCTTGGTGGGGGAAAGCCTTCACACGTAGGCTACTGGAATTAGTTGGAGTGTGATCTAATGAAGCAGAGTTGTGGTATGTGTGTGTTTAAAGATTTATTTACTATGTATACAGTGTTCTGCCTGCATGTATGCCTACAGGCCAGAATAGGGAACCAGATCTCATTAGGGATGGTTGTAAACCACCATGTGGAACCAAACTCAGGACCTCCGGAAAAACAGTCAGTTCTCTTAACCTCTGAGCCATCTCTCCAGCCAGAGTTTCTGTTTTTACTTAGTGTTACCTGTCAATGTGTTTTTGGAAAACAGAACTATTAGTTGTATGTATGAGAGGGCATATTTGTATAGAAATATGTGGATTGATTTGACTAGAGAGATCAAGATCATGATATTGATCGTAAGACAACTGGCATAGGTTTTTTTTTTTGGGGGGGGGGAGGCGGTTAGTAAGACAGACTGGCCACTCAGGCAGGCCTTGGTGCATATGCAAGAAGGCAGGACTTCCTTGCCCTTTGGGCCTTTGTTGGCCTTTCAGCGGACTGGACTGGAGGAGGGCCAGCTACATAACAAGTGGTAATCTTTACTATTGTCAGTGTTAGCCACATCTGAAACAACACTTTCATCTCAACATTTAGATTAGAGGGGTTTATTCTCTCTTTTTTTGCTCTACTGGGAAGCCCAAGGATGTCACATATTCCAAGAACACACTCTATTAATGAGCTTCGCCACAAATCTTTGTTAGTATTTGACCAAGTTAAGTGAGTGCTATATGCTGGGCAAAAGTTAATACATGAAACTACTGGTCATACCTAGTCCAGCCATAGAAAGACACTGTGTGTGATTGGTTAGGAAATCTCCAGGATTTAGACTTGAGATGCTGCCCCCTCAGCCAGCACACTGACTGTTCACGCCCCGAACATTTAGAGGCGGCTGTGTTTTGCTGACATGGAACATATACAGTGCTGTATCCCAGCCTTCCTGAGAGATGGCCCTGCCCCCACTTGAGTAAACAGGACACTTAGGATTTGAGCCTGTTTCCTCATGCTTATTTTTAGTGAGATTTGTATATTGGCTGGATTTCAATTTTTTCATAAAGAACCTGGTAATTTAGAATTCAGGCCAAATACACACAGTTGTTACTGTAGAGAGGAAAGCAAACATTGCCTTCTGATTTATTCGTGTGTTTTGAAAGAAAGAATGGAGAATTCCTGTACCAGATCGTATTAATAAATTCAGTGACTGTTTGGCTGCTACTTAGTGTGTAGCCTTTGAGAATAAGAACTAATGGTTTGCCAAAACATCCTCTAGTGTATTCCATAATTGTTCATTCCTTCTGTTAACCTGAATAATTGCTTCTTTTATAAGCAAAGATGTCACCTCTGCTTAACAGTGAAAATCTCCTCTATGGGCCGTGGAGTTGCACTTTTCGAAGGATTGCTGTTAGAAGGCAACAAGATGAATTAGAAGTAAGTCAGCCCGGGCTGCCATTGATGTCTGTATAACTCCCATCTATTTTGGGATTTTATACCCACCGTCACATGCATAAAACACGGCCCATGATCATCTCAATTCTGAGCACCATTATATAGTCATTTAAACCCAAGAAAAAATTACCCTTGATGCCAATTGAAATATATGACTGATAAATCTTTCAAATTAATAGCATCTCTTCACTTTAAAGGGTCCGAGGAACCTTTGTGTTAGGATGGGTTTTTGGCTGCTGAATGTACCTAGGCTCCTGTAGCAGTTTGACCTCATGGCTCGCATCAGGCGCTTTCTTCCTTAGTTTTTTTGAAGTCAGTAAACTTGTGTGATGGATTTCTCTTGCTGAGTCCCCTTCACTGTCCACAAAGGTCACTGTGGATCCTCTAGAACTGAGCATCTCCGTCTCCTCTTTTTGAAGACAGCCAAGTTTAAAGGAGCCTTGTGGAGTTGTCTATCAGCTTTCTTTTACTCCTGCTTCTCTATGGATATGCTGTTGTCACTGTCAGCGTCCCCTGGTGAGGCCTCAGCCTAGAGTAGTTGAATCTGCCTGGCTCTCAGCTGCTGGTTCCCAACTTCCTTTGGTAGAAGTGAGTTCAGACCACATTCTTGCCAAAGTGCAGAGTTGTAGGATTTGCCATTACTACATTTAGGCAAGCGTGCTCCACTCATAGCAGGATTCATCTGAACATGGTTCACCCCCACCTCATGTGTCTTCTTCAAAGTAGAATCTTTGTGACCTCCATGCATCACAGGGTGGCTCTTCTGGCAGTGCTTTTAAAGCACCAGCCTAATCTTTGGAGCCAACCCTGAAAGATGGATACCTGTTCCTTTAAACCATAGTAGACATGGTTCAGCAGTTCATTTTCTTTTTTTTTTAAGATATTTATTTATTATGTATACAATATTCTATCTGTGTATATGCCTACATGCCGGAAGTGGGCACCAGATCTCATTACAGATGGTTGTGAGCCACCATGTGGTTGCTGGGAATTGAACTCAGGACCTCTGAAGAGCAGGCAATGCTCTTAACCTCTGAGCCATCTCTCTAGTCCCCAGCAGTTCATTTTCTAAGTACTGCAATTGGGAACCTGCTCAGTGCATATTTGTTTGCAATCCACTCCTGGTTTGAAAAGTTACATTCTTCTCATTTTTATAGTACATTTGAATGATGATCTTTTGGGTTGAATTTTGTCTGTGGCCAACAAATAAAATCAGTGTTTTTGCCCTTTAATAGCTTGCCTGTAAGTATAGAGAAAGTGTTTTGTTTGTATGTTTGTCTGTTTGGTTTTTTGGCTTTTCGAGACAGGGTTTCTCTGTAGCTTTGGAACCTGTCCTGGAACTAGCTCTTGTAGACCAGGCTGGCCTCGAACTCACAGAGATCTGCCTGCCTCTGCCTCCCGAGTGCTGGGATTAAAGATGTGCGCCACCCCTGCTTGGCCAAGAAAGCATTCTTAAGTATTGCAACTGGACTCGTTAATTTAAGAATCTCCTTCAATAAACAATGAATGAGATCTGCAGTTTTATTTAGTGATAATGAAAACTTTCAGTGAACATACAATTAAAATTTGTATTTAATTTTCAGGTTATGGTAATTTCTTTCAGGACTCTGTCCTTTTAGAGTCTAACATGGTACATTCAGCTTCATAGTCTACTGTTAAAATCATTTTGTTTTCTTGAAGTTCTGAGGTTTTAGTAGTTTGCAGTTTTTGTGCACTTGCCTTCCTGTAGCAGAAATGTGAGGGTGAAGTTCCTGGATGGCAGGATAGGACCAGGAGTCTGCCACGCATGCTCCAGAGCACCCGAGCATCTCGTGTTGTGCGTCTTTGCAGGCCCTGACGTACAGGCAGATGAAGATGCCTGCTTATATTTCTCCAGTGGATAGTTGGCTTGCTTTTTGTTGTATTTGTTTTATTGGTTTTTTTTTTTGTGTGTGTGTTTGCTTTTGGTGGTGTTGCTGGTTTTTGTGAATATGAGGCAAAATCCCCCATACCCTGAGCACACTCTGACCACTGTCTCCAGTTGTTAAACTCACTGTCAGTCCTTGGTTTCCCTCCCTTCACAGTTTCTTCTGATTTTCTCTCAGATTGTTTGCCTCTCCTACATGTTTAAGAGTTACACATGCAGTCATTTCATCTTGTTAATGTGTTGTTATGACTGCTCTTTTTGTCATGTCACTCTCAAACAATGCCTGTATTGTAATAATGTTGGATGTATTTATTATTAGTGCTTGTGGTCTTTCTATCTTGTATTGTTTATATTTTACAAGTTAAAGTATCTTTTATTGTCTACTAAAAGTTCCATAATCTTACCTTTTGCATGCAAGTTACGTTAAATTGGGATTTATTTTTATATAAAAGGTGGAATGGAAATTTAGATTATATTTTCACACAGATGAACAGATATATACACAAATACCATTATTAAATAATTCAGTTTCTGCATTTATCTGACATCCTTGTTCTATTGTAAATAATAGTTGGGAGGGAGGACTAATGTCCTCCTGACTTATGAGAATTGGTATTCTTCTTATAATGTAAATTTAGACACAGTGATGTAGGAGGGATCTTCTGTATTTCTTTGCTTTCATTGGTTAAATTAAGACTCTGCCTGGCCTGTAAGATAGGACACAGCCCTTAGGTGGGCAGAATAGACAGAACAGAGTTCAGGGAAGAAAGGAAGTGAGAGAGCCGCCATGGTCAGACATGCTGTATCTTCCCGGTAAGCCCACTACCTCATGGTGACTTACAGACTATTTAAGAATGGGTTGAAATAAGATGCAAGAGCTAGCCAAGCAAAGGCTAGAGATAATGGACCAGGCAGTATTTAATGAATATAATTGTTGTGTGGTTATTTCGGGCATAAGCTAGCTGGCAGCTGGGAGCCAGGCACTGGGAAAAGGGCCCCACTTCTCGGCGGCGGGACACAGCTGCCTGCCTTTTACAACAACACAGACTAAACACTTTGTAAGACTCAACACATTGTTGAGTTTCTAAAAACAGCTGTGGTTATGATAGATAGGTAGATAGATGATAGCCAGATAGATAGGTAATAGGTGATTGGCAGATAATGGATAGACGATACGCCGAAAAATGGACAATAGATGCTGATGAATAGAATATAAATATAAGTGCATGGGGCAGAACACGTGCATATGTGACTCCTTCATCCAGTGAGCATGTCCATACGTATTCAGTAACAATGACTGCACCTGCATCTGGGTTTTCATCTGCTAATGCCATTCTTAGGGAAAGGAATCATTTTGGAGAAGTGGTGTTGTCAGGGTTGGAAAGCACAGACAAATACTGATGGAAACTTTGAAACGTTTTCAGGAAGTTAGGAAATGATTTGAAAGTGATAAGATTGTGTCCAAATAACCCATAGGTTGTCTTGAAGTTTTTACTGTTCAGTTTTAGGCAGATTGGGCTAGCGTATTAATAATGGCAACAATGACAGTGGTAAAAATAGTAGTAAAGGGTTAGAGCTGAATAAATGAACCATGTGACCGTGAGAGCAGATGGTGGCACTGACTAAAACTGTCTTGTCACTGCATTCTCTTGTATGGAGTTCTGTAATTGTTTTCGTCCTCCTGATGTGGAAACACATTACAATGGGTTCTAGTTTTTGGCTGCCAGGGGCTACACTACTCTAAACATTTCTGTTCATTTTGCTGGGAGACATTGCTTTTTCCCATCAGCTGATATGTTCATGACTCAGGCTCGTTTATTGAAAGGTATAAAGAGAAACACATACATCTGGATTTAATAAAAATTTTATGTGTCCCTGGATCCTTCAGAAGAAACAAGGTTGTAGGAAATGGGATGCAATGGTAATAATTTGGGTGTGGTCCAATTAGCTAGCTTCTTCAGATCTTAGTGTGTCTGTCTTCCTGGAGATAGTATTCCTTAAGACATAGGGGGCAGAGGAAGCCCAGACACAGACACATGGAGGATGGCGGACAACTCTGCAGTCAAGGTCTACTTCTGTGGAAGGCCTGCTGCAAGGATGGGTAGCAGATGGTCAGAGGCCCCCTTGCTTCTACAGTCCCCACTCATGTCCCAGGACCTAGTCTTCCTGGTGCAACTTCCAGGACATTCTCTTTTCCTGCTGGTGTCAGTTTTTCAGCAGAGTGAACAGATTTCACTCCTTTTCAGGCATGTTATCCTCTCTGTTTCATTTCACTCTTGATAAGAGCCCACTGGAATGAAATGGAGTTTGCACTGGGAGGCCTGTGGTCTGTAGTCCCTGGCTTCTGCATAATCTCTACCTCTCCAACTCATTTGCTTGCTGCTCGGGAAATTACAGTATTGACTTAAAGTTTAAACATGATATAATACATTAGTACGCTTAATGGTGAGATGAACTCAAGAATCAGAAGCCATTGAGAACATACGGGCTTAGAAGTCAAGACTAGTCTAAGCCAGGTTTGTCTCTTACTTCCTGCCCCACATAAACTGAAAATACGTTTGCTTCAGTTCTTTAAAAGTCTTAGCAACTTTAAAGTCGTCACTCCTTACAGCCAGAAGTCAGGATCAGTGAACTTCCGAGCTGTGTTTCCCAGCTGCTCCTGCTGTTTTTGATTGTGTGAGACTTTTTCAACAAATGATATTCAAGTGTGGGGCCTCATTTCAGGGTCTCTGTGTCCCTGTCTGATGCTCTTTCTCTTCTGTGGGACACTCACCTCCCGCTGACGCTGCGCTGTATGCAGCTGAGCGGTGGTGTTATCTCTTCAGACTTCGGTGGGGACTACAGGAAACTACTGGGGACACAGACTTCACTTCAGCTGTCTGTGAGGGCCACTGACTACTGTGGCCTATTTTTTTTTATGTTAAAACTATAGGATGCTCTGCCTTCTGTTCAGAGTGAATCAGAAACAGACACTATAATGAATCTTCCCAGATCAAACAACTGTGAAGATAGTTCCGAGTTCAAGAAGCCCGTGTAAGCTCCCTGCCCCAGCTTATCTTTTCTGAGTGTAGAGAGGAGTCGTGTAGTAGTCCCTTGAGTCTGGGTTTCTGTGTAAACTGATGGGGAGACATGCTGTTCGTCAGCATTGTATTGCTCCAGTTCACCCTCTCCCACCTCACACTATAGCAGACAAGACTATAATGTATAGGTTGGCTGTTTGTGTTTTGTAAATAAGATTTTACTAGGATAGACAAACTCATATGGTCTGTGGCTACTTTCCTATTTCAAATGTGGGCTTGATAGATAAGACAGGAACCTTATGTCCAGCAAATCATAAAATGCTGTCTGCATGTTTATAGAGTCAGTGTATTGATTTCCTCCTAGATACTACTCCGCTGTGTGCCTGGTTCATGGTTTGTTACCAAGTTCTGCCTGTTAGTATTACTATTTCTTTGAATGTTTTTAAAGTTTTTTGGGGACCACTGTGTGTGCATTCCTAGCAGCTAGCTGCTCAGGACCACAGAGTCTGTTTGTCGTCTACATGTTAGATACTAACACGGTGTGCCAGTTTTTACCTCCTAGCAGTCATGAGAGTTACGTTGCTCACATACATGTGTGTCGATGCAAACACAGAAAAGTTTATTCTTGAGCCACATACTAATGATCATGGCTTAGGAACACAAATGACCCCAAGAAACCTGCTCCGGTGTGGAAGCAGTTTCATGGAGTTTTAGAAAACAAAAGGAAAGCACTAAATCACCGCCATTTCAAACACATTGGTGGAGAATTCAGGTAGGAGGGTTACAGCAGACACAGTCTTTGTAGTATGTGTGCTCTCTGAGGACAGTCTTGATTTAGGACTGGTGACAGCTGCTAGCCTCTGGATACATTCTGAAAGGTTTCCCCTGATAGGCAAAGGGAAGGTCAGACAGAGGTGGACAGTAGGTGGCCATTAAGGAGACTAAAACAGCCTGAAGTAATTCATAATGTGGTCTGAGTTTTCTGTTTTCGCCATTATGACCAGTTACCTATACCTTGTAGTGGAACTTGATGACATTGTCATTTAACTTGTGTTTTGATGTGTTGGATGAATCTGGGCGTATTTCTAGATGTATACTGACTATTTTGAGGTCCTATTTGGTGGCCTTTCTTTTTATTCTCTTATTTGTTATAATCTTCATGCATTTGGAATGAGTTCTATGATGGTGGGTAGGTGTGTTGCAAATGTCATCTATTTTAGAGCCTCTGGTTTCCCTTTCACAGCTCTGCAAACTTAAAAAAAAGGACATTAATAATGCAACAAGACACACTGCACCACACAACATCGCACCGCACCACACCCGACAGGAGAGAGAAATGAATGCACCCATACTCCCCTCTCCTCTCCTCTAGCCTTTTCTTGTCCTTTATAGTTCACAGCTCCCTGCCCAGGGAATGGTGTTGCCTGCAGTGAGCTGTGTTGTTTATCAGTTAACAGTCAAGGCACTCCCCTACAGACATGCCCACAAGCCATTCTGATCTAAACAGCTGCTTAATTCAAAGTTTCTTTTCAGGGAATTCTAGGTTTTGGAAAGTTGACTTTAAAACCAACCATCATAAGATCCTTTTACTCGAGAGTGTTGATTGCCATTGTGTTTTTATGTTTTCAGAGTTTGTTGCAATGCTACCTAGGCTGGCCTCTAACTCCTCAGCCTCCCAAATTGCTAAGATATGCCACCAAGATGGGCGCTTGCTGTACTGTTACTAGCTCCCTGGGCTGGGCAGGGATGACACTACTATATATTAAAAGTCATTCCAGTGTCCAAGAGTCTTTGTTGAAGCAGATGAATGCTTTCCCCCCCCCCCCTCAGGACTGTTTCCTCAGATACTTGAGTTTAGAGATTTAGAAATTGAAGCCGATTAACCCAGCCTCATGCTATATCAGGAATAGGTTAATTGAGTGTTGTAGAGGTCCAGCTAACACTCTTATCTTTTTAATTTTCTTTCAAAGCTACATAATGTTTGCGGTCCACTTAATATTTTCCCTTTTTGTTTTAGAAGCCCAGAGCAATATTACTTAATTGGGATATGCTGCTTTTTTTTTTTTTTAATTTGAATCTAGAGCAGGAGAAACAGCTCAGCAGTTAGGAGCCCCTGCTGCTCTTACAGAGACCCATTTTGTTCCTAGCATCCTCATCAGCTCACAACCTCCTGTAACTCTAACTTCAGGGGATCCAGTGCCCCTTCCTGGCCTACACAGTTACCCATAAGCATGTGTACATAACATAGATACATACACATTGGTGCGGGAAAATTGTCTGTATTCTGTCGATCATGTATTAAATAAATGCTGATTGGCCAGGCAGGGAGTATAGGCGGGAAAACCAGACAGGAAGTAGGGGTGAGAACAGGAGAATTTGGGAAGCAGAAAGCTTCCCTGGTTTTCCTGTGCAGACCACCAAAGAGGCAACATGTGAGCTGCCCAGATGAGAAAAGGTACCGGCCATGTGGCTAACATAGATAAGAACAATGGGTTAATATAAGTTACAAGAGCTAGTAAGAAACCTGAACTAATGGGCCAATCAGTTTATAATCTTATGGAGACCTCTGTGTGATTTTCTTTGGGGCTTGCCGGCTGTGGGGTACTGGGCGGGACAGAAATCCCAACGAGCAGGCCCTCATGCTACAACACATAAATAAAATTAAACCCCAAAAAAATGAATCCCAAAACACACTTTAAATTCCAGTGCTCCAGAGGCAGAGGAGAATGTGCCAGCCTGATCTACATAGCGAGTTCCAAAACAGCTAGGGCAATAGAGAGAGACCCTGCCCCCCCACTCCAAAAAAAACTCAAAACAAAAGTTCAATTTACAGTTGATACAGATGATCTTAGAAATATTTATAATGCTCTAATATTATAGACACATCCAATCAAACCTAATTAATGCTGCTTCCTTTAGCAAGACTAGCCTGTCCACTTGAAAGATAAGTCCTTTGTCAAGATTCTATAAACTTTGTAGTCTTAGTGACATTTCTTATGGTCTTACAAAGCTTCTCTTCTCTGTTTGCAGATTATATGTCATTCGTGTGAACGTCGCTGTCTTAAGTCTGTGATTATGGCACCAGAATACAGTAAGTAGCCTTGTTGTGCTTTACCATTGCCGAGTGTTGGCTGCCTGTGTTTGCATTCCTGGGGATGGAACTCTCAGTACATATGGGCACATGGATCATCACTTTAGTTACACCCCAGCATGCATGTTTTGAGTTTTTAATTTCAGAAAGAGAAATTTGAAAGCAAGAAAAACAGTTAGCCCCTTTCAAAGGGGTCAGGTCACTTGATCCTCTGGGGTTTGACTTTTCAGGTTTATATACACATGCATCGTGATAGCGTTTTCGCTCATGTTCCCACACATACATTATCTGTCTGGGCTACTTCCTGTAATGGCCAGCAGAATGGGCATTAGGGCTGCAGCATATCTCATATGCCATCTATTCCCTGTGTTAGTAGTCTGAGAAACTGACTGCATGTGGAGGCTGGGCCCTGGTGAGCTGTAGCCCCATGCTTCTGGTCAGCAATTGGTTCACCAATTCTGGCTCCATCGTCCACTCTTGGGTAATGCCTGGCAAGGGAGATGGGCTCAGGGACAGCCCTCAACTCTTGCTCTTGCTCGTGAGACCCTTTGGCAGGTGTGCCTGGAACTTTTGGCAAAAGTCTCCTCATACTTAGGACAGAACTCGGGGAAACTTCTGCCTCTTTGTCTGGATGTCATTGTGCTAGTGTGAGGTCTGGTGTGGCTTCAGCCTGCTGGCTCCCAGACTGAGCAAGAAAGCCACACAGGACAGAAGACAGAGTCCAGAACCCAGAATTCAGGGCAATCAGCCCTGAAGCCTGTCCCTTCTCGGGACATCCAGTATTTGAGCCAATCCATTTCCTTTATGTTAAAGCCAGTTTGAGTTGGAAGCCAAAACATCCGAATGATTCACTTAATCCCCATTTTATTTTTAGTAATCCATTAGTTTCCCCCAGGGAACGTGGGAGTAATTGCAAAGCAAGGCAAAGTAATACCATTAAATTAAACTGGCGCAGTGTTGGTGTTGACTGGCATCCTCTTTGCTCTCAGCAGGAGTTAGCTATAGTGAGTTAGCATTCAAAAATGTGAGGATAAAGACAGTGCTTCCAGATTTTCTGTCCTTTTCATTTTCACCCAGAAGCTTTTGCATCTTATTCAGTTGCCATGGATGCTAGAAAGGGTCTTAGGCTACAGGCATTATCCCTGTTCTCAAGAACCATAGCTACAGACAGCATGGACCTGTTCCATTTTTCTAGAAGACAGTTATACTTGTGGTTTTTTTACATTTATTTTTGTTCTTCAAAAATGCTATGAGTGCTTCAGGTATAAATGGTGTGTTGAGAAGAAGAGTAACAGGCAGACATCCATCCCTCCCGAGCACATGAAAATTTTGTCTATCATATCAAGCAGTTAAAAAATGTGTTCCCTATCTCTGCTCCTAAGGAAACATTACTCTCTTTTATTCTTTATTATTCTCATGTATTTGTACTTTTACCACATGAGTATCACATGCTTTTGCTTTCTATTGAGATAGGTCTCATGTATGCAAGTCTGACTTTGACCTTGCTATGTAGTTGAGGCTGACCTTGAGCCTTGGTATTGCTGCCTCCTTCTTCCGTTGGGATTGAAGCTGTGCTTCACCAGGCCTGACTGGTGTGCTTTTTAATGTCTAAAAAATGCAGATGCCACACACTGAATGTAAAATCACAAGGAAGTTTAGAAGAGATGCAAGGTCAATGTAATGCTGTGGTTTTGGTCATAGACACAAAATGGTCTTAGGGTTTCTGTTGCTGTGAATAGACACCATGACCATGGCAACTCTTGTAAAAGAAAACATATAATTGGGGTGGCTTACAATTCAGAGGTTCAGTCCATTATCATTATGGTGGGATGAGGTGGTGCTGGAGAAGAAGCTGAGAGTGGAGAAGGAGCTGCATTTTGATCTGAAGGCAACAGGAAGTGAACTGAGACACTGCATGTGACTTGAGCATATGCGAGACCTCAAAGCCAGCCTCTACAGTGACACACTTCATCCAGAAAGGCCACACTCACTTCAACAAAGCTATGCCTTCTAATAGTGCTACTTCCCTTGGGGGCCATTTTCTTTGAAACCACCACAAATACTTTCAAGGAAGTGTTGGTAAGCATCCAGTGGCGTGCATCATGAAAATGCACTTTAATTGGTTGGTGAGTCTCAATCCACGCAGTGACAGCTTTCATCTGGTTTACTCTCCAGAGCTCTTTCCTTGGCTGCCTGGTCTGCTGCTTAGCTAGCTTTCTGTCCTGCTCTCATCCTGTTCAGGCTTGGAATCTCACAGGTACTGTGACCCATGAGTCTGCTTCCTTATGTGATCTTCAGGGCACAGGCTTTTGGCAAACTTCTCCTGCTCATTCTCCGCACTGTACCAGTAGCTGTTGGCCTACACCACTTCCACCCACACCTTCTAAACTGCCTGGTTGCCACCCTACTGCTTTTATCTGTGGCAGTGATTTTAGAAGGAACTTCCAGGCTGACTACAGCCACCTCTAAAACAGAACCCGTGTTACTGGGAGCCACCTCATGATCTTCAATGCGCCCTGTGCCATTGTGACCCAGTTCTGGGTCTTAGCGATCCCGCTATATCATTCTTTCTCTTTTTGTTTGGTGTGTTGTTTTATTGTTGTATGTATAAGTGTTTTGCCTGCATGCATTTCTGTTTGCACACATGCCTGATGCCCACAGAGGCCAGAAGAGGGTATCAGATTCCTTGAAAGAACCAGTTGTGAGCCACCATCTGAATGCTGAGAACCAAATCTTGGTCCTTTGCAAGAGCTGCTAGTGCTCTTGATCTTTAAGCAATCTCTCTAGCCACTGTATCTTAGCATTCTTGACAAAATGTAAGCCATTTGACGTCTGTATTATTAAATTGTTTTAAAAAGCTTCTCATGCTGTTGGAGGATTTCTGGCACACTCTTATTTGGAACATTGCCTTCAGGAATAGGAACAATCCAGGTGTCTGTTCCTTCATTCAGAAATCATTGTCATTCTACCAGTGCAGTGTCACAGAAAGACTTTGGACAATAAGAGGACTCCATGTTATTCCATGGGGTCATTTTTATTCAAATGTTTACCATTTGCTGAGAAAACAAACTAAGATTTTTTCCCCTTCATACTTTTATCTGTGCAGGAAGAAAAGCAATGTCTTTTATTGAAATTAAGTCTCAAGACTTTGCTTTTCATACATGTATTCTGTTAGTAATGGAATGGTTTCTTAATTTTTTTTTTTCTAAAGACACAAGATCTCCTGAGTAAATTGGGAGCATGGGGATTATGGGAGAGGACAGAAGGGAAGGGAGGAGGAAGGTAGGAGAGTAGCGAAATATATATAGCTCAATAAAAATAATAGAAAAATAAAAGTAATTTTTTTCTAACTGTAACTACCCCTCATAATCACCATGGACACAGAATTGTGTGTATATACTGGCCTGTACATACCTGCTCACACATGTGTGGATCTTAGAGATTGATTAATGTTGATATCCTCCACCATTCCCTACCTGTTTTTGTGAGGGATGGGGGTGAGATAAGGTCTCATAGCTCTGGCTCTCCTGGAATTCTCTGTGTAGACCCAGCTGCCCTTGAACTCACAGAATTGCCTGCCTCTGCCTTTTGAGTGCTGAGATTAAAGACGTGTGCTACCATGCCTGGCCCCATCTCATGTTTTGAGCTGGGGTCTCTTACTGAATCTGAAACTTAACCATTTCAGTTAGCCTTACTGATCCAGCAGGCCCCTGGGATCCTCAGATTTCCATCCTGCCGGGTTTTTAGATGAGTTCTAAGATCTGAACACAGGCCTCCATGTGTACATAGCAAGCACTTTACCCACTAAGCCCTCTCTCCAACCCCAGACCCAGAATCAGCTAGATGCGGTGCGGTGCCCCTCAATCGCAGCACTTTGCAAGCTGAGGCAGGAGAATCACATAGTCTAGGCCAGACTTACCTTACATAATGAGATGCTGTTTCTAAGAAATGAAAAGGTTGTCTATGTTAGATTTTGCAATGCAAGATGGAAATACTCGATCCATGAAGCTTGTAAGAAAGTCCACTAAATCTTAAGCATTTGGTGGCAGTATAATATGTTCAGTATACTGTAGGTACAGTGGAGCACACTTTCAATCCCAGCCCTTTGGGAGGCCGAGACAGGTGGATCTCTGATTTTGAAGCCTGCCTGCTTTACATAGTGAGTTCCAGGTCATCTAGGACTCTCTAGTGAGACTGTCTGAAACATATGAACCCACGCACTCCTGAGTGTGCACATGCACACTAAATAAAGGTGTTGTTTGGATGTTTGGTCTAAGGTATTTAAGTCCTAAGCCTGTAATAAGCCTTCTGTCTATTTCCTTGTTTAAATGATTTTGGTGTTGTTTGGTATTTAAGGGAGCCCACTGAAATCTTTACTAAAGGCAATTCAGCTACTGATACTAGTTTCTGTAGAATTGTTTCTTCTTTTTTTTTTTAAATCCAGGGATAGACTTGTTAACTTGGATTCCCCCCCCACCCAAGACAGGGTCTCTCTGCAACCTTGGTTGTCCTCGAATTCTGTAGATCAGGCTGACCTTGAAATCACAGGCACGTACCTGTCTTTGCTTAGCAAATACTGGGATTAAAGACGTGTGCCACCCTCCCCCCCTCAAACCCGCGTGTATGCGAATTTTCTTGTTTTCTCAAAATGAAGCGAAGCAGTGCCCTGGTGGCCATGGACAGTGGGCTGAGGGGCTTCTACAGAGCCTCAGATTTGTAATTAGGCCCTGCCCTCTGGAACACATTGGCCATAGCCCCGTTGAGCTGGGAAAGTGACACACGAGTCATCTAAATGGGCACAGATCATCCAGACTGTTGTCTGGTCTCTGTTCCGAGGTCGTGAGAAAGGAGACTTCTGACTTTGAAGGCAGTATGGTTGACTGTGTAGGGTGAGGCAGAATGAAAAGTGAAGGAATGAGGTTTTGATTCTCAGGTCTGTTCTAGAAGCCGGCCCAGCTTTGCACCTTTCCTGAGTGAGGAAGGTGGGAACTGTTGTCAGCCTCCCCACTCTTGCCTGTCTGAAGGGAACTGCCATGACTTGACTTGTGGCCCGATCCTCACAGGCCCACTGAGGCCGCAGCAAACCTGTCCACTGCTGTGTCTGGTTTGCCTCCTTCTAACGCCCACACCCTGTCATAGTTAGGGTGGAAGCTTGATAGCTTTTCCTTTCTTGGAGGGATTGCTCAGCAGACTTATAGGGAACAGAATGGGCCAAAATCATATTTTGTGTTTATTACGTAAAGATATATATTAATTTTCCTAATAATAATGTTGATATATGTTAATTTATATATTAAGAAGGTAAAATGTTTTCCTCCTGTTTTAATTTCTTTTAGATGAAGTTTAAAATAATCATTGAAAGTTGAAGGCATTTGTGAGTCACTCAGGGATGAGACAGCTAAAGGTTCTCCTTAGACAGAGAGCCTCTTAATTGGTTATCTGGGTTTCTTTGAGGCTTTGTGAATTTTCCCAGCTCCCCCACCATTTGTCCAAGTGCAAGCAGGTTCAGTAGAGGTTCAGTAGCAGAAAGACCCCACTCACCTGTAATGTGAATTGACTCTAATGTGGATACATTCTTATTTTCCCGCTGGAATATATGTGGGAGGATGTCTGGAGAGGAACGTGTGTTTTTGCAGGAAGTAGAATGCCACTCCAGGCTTCTGAATTTCTCTGGATCCTTTTGATGTTGTATTTATCGGTCCATCATCTCTGCCCAGATTGGCTGGACAGGTAGGTGATAGTTTCAGTCACAGATTAGCCCATTGGGAGGTTTCTGTTTAGTGACTCACAAAGGTCATTAGACACGTTCTATTAATCTCCCAGTTCAATGGACCATCTGTTAATGCACTGGGTGACTGTCCTTTTCTGTGAAAACCAATGTGCCCAGTTAAATTGCAGCTGTATGGCCAAACAGCCAGAGCTTTCAGCTGACACCCTACCCACCCCTAGGAGTTTCCCCTACCTGTGTCCTTTGACCTAACCCTGTCTCAAAAAACTGAGAGAGAGACAGAGACTGGAGGAAGATTAAGTGAACCTTGGTCAGTTTCTTCCAATCTTGGGAGGAGGGGACCTTCCCTCACCATTAGTATGTCTTACTGTCTCCACCTCCACAAATACCCAGAACTGTCCACTTCCCATCTAACCAGGGCGTGTCTTGAGACAGGACTCCAGACCCAGCCACCCCTTTATGATGTAACCTCTATTTAGAGCTAGTGTCTTGTCTTGCTTTTTGCTCAGGGGGTTTCAAGGATACTGGGCTCAGAGGATCTGTCTATCTCAGCTTCCTGAGGAGCTGGGACCATGCACCTGTGTCTACACTCTGAGTTTTGTTTTGTTTTTGTTTTTGTTTTTTAATATATAATGGTACTAGGATCAAACCAGGTCATTAGGCACTCTAAGCAATTGCTCTACCACTGAGCTATATTTCCAGACCATGCTGTTTTTACAGTCAAACCCGTGTGATACCCATCTTCCTCTCACCCTATATCTTAGTCCCCCCTTTTCAGCCATAATGGCTTACTTTACCTCAGGCATACTGTTTACTCGTATGATAGGGGTTTCTGCTCATTCTTCAGTCAGCCAGGATGTTCTCCTTTTATACCCAGCTCCTTCCTTGAGAGGCCTTTCTTGTTGAGTGTGGTGTGGGTAGACTCACTTGTTTCACCTAGGAGAGCCAGGGGTTGACCTTAGTTTTGGAGACAGGGTTCAGTTCCCACTGAAGCCAGAACTTACTGGCTTGGCTAATGACAGCCAGTGGGTCACCAGGATCTACCTGCCTGTGCCCCTCAACGCTGTGGTTATTATCTGTGGCTTTTTTCAAGGTCCTAGGGATCAGTTCTTCCTTACTGTTGAGTTGTCTGATGCTCTGCAGTGTCCTGGCATCTTCCCAGTAGATGCCAGTAGTAGGCTCATGCTCTCAGTTTTGTGACCATAAATGTCCCCAGTACTACCAAGTGTGAAGGTAACCACCACAGTTTAAACCCACTCTCCTAATATTGAAATGTCTGCTTCAGTTCAAAATAAAGTCAAATTCTTTTTTTTTATCTTTTCTTTTTATAAGAGGAATATACATTTTTTAAAGCTGTTATAAAGATTGTTCAACTCATACCATTACTAAGTTATGAATCTATTTTCATCTTACATGGTTCTGTAATTCCATATTAAGCTTTGCGTTAGAACCTTAAAATATTCTGAAGGGATTTGTTCTTTCAGTGTTTCTATATTTTCCACCTGCTCCCATCACCATGGAGCTAAACACTCTGAAAGACATCTTAGGTTAAAAACAGGAATGACTGAACCAGAAAAAAAAATTTCCCCCCTTCTGTTCTGTTCCTCCTTAACCCTTCGTCAGCCAGATGGAATACTGATTTTAAAGTGGGATGCATTGTAGCAAGGGCACGCTTTCCAGAATATGCTCCCCTGGAAATTAACCAGCAGCAGTGTAATTTGAACAAATACATGAATGCGCACTTTGAGATAAGGGAAGATGTATGAGAAATGCTTGGGGAAGGGATCTTGTATTTTATAGACCTCCATGCTTCAAATATCGTACATTGCTCAAGAACCCTACAGCAAACAGAAAGATGGCGATGGAATGTGTGGAAGCTGAGTTTGAATGTGGATGTGTTTGGTTCTTTTTTTTTTTTTTTGGTTTTTCGAGACAGGGTTTCTCTGTAGCTTTGGAGCCTGTCCTGGAACTAGCTCTTGTAGACCAGGCTGGTCTCGAACTCACAGAGATCCGCCTGCCTCTGCCTCCCGAGTGCTGGGATTAAAGGCGTGCGCCACCACTGCCCGGCTTGTTTGGTTCTTTTTTAGAAAATAAATTTTATTTGTTTTACATCCCAGTAGCAGTTTTTCCTCCCTCCACTCCCTCCCAGTCCCTTCCTCACACCCCGCTCTATTCCCACCACCCAGTCCACTTTCTCCTTTCTTTCTGTTAGGAAAGGGCAGGTCTCCCATGAGTACCAACAAAACATGACTTAGCAAGTCACAATAAGACTAAGCACCTCCGTGTGTATTAAGGCGACCCAGTATGAAGACTAGCATCCCAAAAGCCAGTAAAAAGTTGGAGACAGCCCTGCTCTCACTGTTAGGAGTCCCACAAGAGGACCAGTGTTTTTTGAATCCTTATTAGCTTCTTTGTTTCCTCTGGTCAGTGCTGGGGGCAGAATCTAGGGCCTCCTGCTGGTGAGGCCAGCACTCTACCGAGGAGCTACACTCTGAGCTCTGCCACGTTTCTAGGAGACATTATGAAAACCAGACATATGAAGAGTTATGAGATATCAGAGGTTAGAAAAGAGTCTCAGCAGGGCTGAGGGCTCAGTAGTCCAGTGCTTGCATAGTGTGTACAAGGCTGCGGATTCTGTTGTCAGTACAGCACCAGCAGCAGAGATGCCCTGGAAACCACTCACTGTGCTGGCTGACTGAGCGACTAGTCCACACAGGTGCACATCCCATAGGTGATTGGGATTTAGGTTTTGAATCTCAATATTCTAATTTTTACTCTTTGATTGAAGCATTTTAAATGCTTGCAAACTAGCAGCAGATGTCAGTGTTTCCATTTTCTGCTTAATTTTAATTATAACTTTTTTTGCAGAGGAGGGCATAGCCTGCCATAAACAGTCTCCAGGGTTTTGTTACAGTGCACACTGCTTGCAGAACTTACTCCCCATCTTCTCACACACAGTGGCGCTGGACTCTCCCAGAAACAATTTCATTTCAAGATTGTAGCAAAAACAAAATCAAGAATTAATGATTTTGTCATGTATAGTACTAACAAACTTTCAGAGATGTATCCTTTTGTATTATCTGATAAATAAGCATAAAACAATGAGAACATTTTAAAATTAGGATCTAGTTCTTGATTCATTTTTGGAGTGTTCTGGACTGGATTATAAACAGGATAAAAACTTTTCTGCATTTACCCCTTAACCAAATGTTATTTTTGAAATTTCCAAAAACATGTTTTCTAATGGCTAAAAAAGATCAGGAGCCTTATTCCCTGAGGATCAGGAGAGTGTGTTTCTGGGAGAGTAAACTTGCGTGCTCATAGGACATGGGTCCCACTCCTCTGAACCACATTGCACTTTTCATTGGATATTTATTGAAACACAGGGGGAGAGTTTCATTAACACCAAGCTTATGCTTCATGTGAACAAGTTTGTGCATTTTAGTGGATTTATTGCTGTAGGAATTAGATTTTGGGATACACCTTGAAGGTACCACTGACTTTTATCACTTATATATTCATTTGTTGTTTTGGTCTATTATAAACTGTTTAAATGTGATCTTCCCTTTTTTAAATTTTCATTTTATGTGCATTGGTGTTTTGCCGTGGCTGTTGGGTTTCCTGGAACTGGAGTTACAGATTGTTGTGAACTGCCATGTAGGTGCTGGGAATTGAACCTGGGTCCTTTGGAAGAGCAATCAGTGCTTTTAACCCCTGAGCCTTCTCTCCAGTTCTAAATATGATCTTTTAAAGTAGTATTTAGTTAAAGGCAGCTGTTTGTGAGTGAGAGCTGCAGGGACCTGCTGGGTGCATTTGCTCTGTGGGTTAGAAATGAGCGGCAGCCTCCCCACTGGAGCAAACACACATTCTACTACACGAGTAGCTGGCTCGAAAGTCAGCTCTCCCAGGATGGCATGTGCATTTGGTAATGCTTCCAGGGATCCTGGAACTTGGTGATTAACTCCACTGGTATCTTTTTTCAGTCTTGCCTTTTGTTCTTCTATGTATCCTATCCTCCAAGAGAAAGAAGGGCAAAGAAAGCCTTGGCCATGCCTGTCCTTCCCATCATGGAGACAGCTCATTTGCCAAGACACAGGATGCTGCAGACTTATGCTCAGATTTCATTTGTCAGAACTCTAGACCAGTCTTTGGGAGCCTGAGTGATGTAGAGACTTACTTGTCCTCTGGGACTAGGTTAGAATTCTGCACATCTGCCAGAACAAATGAGTAGTCTGTGGTGAAGAGCTGAGAGACGGACGGGAGTATGTGCGAAGCTGTGTGTCTTACCTGCTGGCAAAGGACGCTGTGTACCAGATACATTTAGAAGTGCTGGAACTTTGAATTCCTTTGATTCTTGATTTTCTAGAACAAGTTTTATTATGGACCCATGTTTATGAGAGTCTTCTTTCAGACACTTTTCTCTAGCCATACTGTCATTTTCCAGGTGACTCAGATATCAGGGTAATAAATACTCTGCTTTAGTGTCTTCCTTACCACTAATTGTATGATGGAAAAATTGGAACTTAGCCATAATATTTAATTTGAAAACAGAAAAGATACTTGATGGATTTGTTTTTTAAAAGAATTTATTTGTAGCTATCTAGAAGTTTTATTTGGTTTTACTGATAATGGAAACAATGTGAAGATGATTCATTTTCATATGTATTGGCAGTGAGCAGAGCAACACAGGTGAATGGGCAGTGAGCTCACAGTGAGTAGGCAGTGAGCTCACACTGAATGGGCAGTGAGCTCAGTGAATGGGCAGTGAGCTCAAGTGGATACGCAGTGAGCTCACAATGGATGGGCACTGAGCTCGGTGAATGGGCAGTGAGCTCACACTGAATGGGCAGTGAGCTCACAGTGGATGGGCAGTGAGCTCACAGTGGATGGGCAGTGAGCTCACAGTGGATGGGCAATGAGCTCGGTGAATGGGCAGTGAGCTCACAGTGGATGGGCAGTGAGCTCGGTGAATGGGCAGTGAGCTCACAGTGAATGGACAGTGAGCTTACAGTGGATGGGCAGTGAGGTCACAGTGGATGGGCAGTGATCTCACAGTGGATGGGCAGTGAGGTCACAGTGGATGGGCAGTGATCTCACAGTGGATGGGCAGTGATCTCACAGTGGATGGGCAGTGATCTCACAGTGGATGGGCAGTGAGCTCACAGTGGATGGGCAGTGAGCTCACAGTGGATGGGCAGTGAGTTCACAGTGGATGGGCAGTGAGCTCACAGTGGATGGACAGTGAGCAGCATAGGTAACTTCAGTTTCTGTGCTGACAACTCTCAGGTATAAACTGCCCTGCAGAACCAGATCATTTGAGGGATTTCTTTGGTACTGCACTATTACTAACTCTTTTCCAATTATGTATCTATTGATGATGTCTTTTAACACTCAGAAGGACATTTCATTTGCTTATTGTTGGGCTTTTTCTAAATTGTAACTTTCATGAAAGGCAGGGATGTTTGTCATCCTTCAGTTTTATGGTCTTCTGGAAAGAATGGAAACATGGTGATATTTATTAAATTATGAGTGTTATTAAACTAGTGTAAGTTACCTTTTCTTTTTATATTTAGTGCATACCTTAATTTCGTCTGTTACTTGTCATGTTTAAAGACTAGTTCTCCTGTGTTTTTTTGTTTTAATTTCATTAAATAAAATTTTGTCAGGCGGATCTTTGTGAGTTCAAGACCAGCCTGGTCTACAAGAGCTAGTTCCAACGCAGGCTCCAAAGCCACAGAGAAACCCTGTCTCGAAAAACCAAAAAAAAAAAAAATGTTAGATACTTAATGTTTAGTCATATATATGTGTGTATATATACATATATATTTGAAAGAAATATGTTGTATTTTGTGTTTTTGTTTTATTATATACTGAGTTTTTATTACTGTGATTTTGCTGTCTTTATTTCAGACTGACCTTGACTTCACTGCATAGATGAGGCTGTGTTTGAACTCACAGCAGTTCTTGCTCTAGCCCCCTAAAGTCTTGGGTTTGCTGATATCTATCTAAGACTCTACCTGTCTTAGTCATGAATCTGTGACTGTGACTTCTTTTTTTAATTATTATTTTTTTTTATTGAGCTCTACATTTTTCTTTGCTTCCCTCCATACCTCTCTCCTGCCCTTCAACCCTCTCCCAAGGTCCCCATGCTCCCAATTTACTCAGTAGATCTTGTCTTTTTCTACTACCCATGTAGATTAGATCCATGTAAGTCTCTCTTAGGGTCCTCAATGTTGTCTAAGTTCTCTGGGATTGTGGTTTGTAGGTTGACTTTCTTTGCTTTATGTTTAAAAACCACCTATGAGTGAGTACATGTGACAATTGTCTTTCTGGGACTGGGTTACTCACTCAAAATAATGTTTTCTAGCTCCATCCATTTGCCTGCAAATTTCGAGGTGTTATTTTTTTCTGCTGTGTAGTACTCCATTGTGTAAATGTACCACATTTTCCTTATCCATTCTTCAGTCGAGGGGCATTTAAGTTGTTTCCAGAATCTGGCTACGACAGACAAAGCTGCTATGAGCATAGTTGAGCACATGTCCTTGTGGCACGATTGAGCATCCTTTGGATATATACCCAAAAGTGGTATTGCTGGGTCTTGAGGAAGGTTGTTTCCTAATTTTCTGAGAAATC